>JAWQFJ010003941.1:0-10000 GCA_034096865.1 Theodoxus fluviatilis
TGCCCTCGGAACTCTTCGGGAGGCGTGGCTTGTCCCGCAGTCCTGACATGCGCAGTCTGGTCCTGACTACCTGCTTCAAGTGTTGCCATGGAGATCTTTGCAACAACGTCTACTGCAAAGGTAAGAGTGGAAAAAAAATGAGTTCTAGAGAGACCGAGAAAAGAAAAGGCGGCAGAGCAATACTAAATGTTTCTCCGTTGCCGCCATTGATTTGTTTTCCGTCTTGTATCTTTGCGATAAGGTATTCTTTACGTCCTCTTTAAGCTTAAAACAACAGTGACATTGTATCATTCTTATCTTTATTTTAAAATGAAGAAAAAATTCATTTTTCACTCAAACTCAGTAAACATCTGAAAATGCAAATATCATTTTTGTTCCATGTGTTCGTTTGACAAATGACATTCAGAAAACATAGGAATTCAGCAGCAGTACATTTTTATTTATTTGGAAAAAGCCCACTCAAAGATTAATTGGATGATGAGGGTCTGGAGGCAAATGAGTGTGGGAAGGAGAGGGGAGGAGAAACAGAAGGCGTGGGCAGAGTAAAGGTTGAGGGTTGGGAGGCACATGAGTATAGGAAGGAGAGGGAAGGAGGAACAGAAGGCGTGGGCAGAGTAAAGGTTGAGGGTTGGGAGGCACATGAGTATAGGAAGGAGAGGGAAGGAGGAACAGAAGGCGTGGGCAGAGTAAAGGTTGAGGGTTGGGAGGCACATGAGTATAGGAAGGAGAGAGAAGGAGGAACAGAAGGCGTGGGCAGAGTAAAGGTTGAGGGTTGGGAGGCACATGAGTATAGAAAGGAGAGAGAAGGAGGAACAGAAGGCGTGGGCAGAGTAAAGGTTGAGGGTTGGGAGGCACATGAGTATAGGAAGGAGAGGGAAGGAGGAACAGAAGGCGTGGGCAGAGTAAAGGTTGAGGGTTGGGAGGCACATGAGTATAGGAAGGAGAGGGAAGGAGGAACAGAAGGCGTGGGCAGAGTAAAGGTTGAGGGTTGGGAGGCACATGAGTATAGGAAGGAGAGGGAAGGAGGAACAGAAGGCGTGGGCAGAGTAAAGGTTGAGGGTTGGGAGGCACATGAGTATAGGAAGGAGAGGGAAGGAGGAACAGAAGGCGTGGGCAGAGTAAAGGTTGAGGGTTGGGAGGCACATGAGTATAGGAAGGAGAGGGAAGGAGGAACAGAAGGCGTGGGCAGAGTAAAGGTTGAGGGTTGGGAGGCACATGAGTATAGGAAGGAGAGGGAAGGAGGAACAGAAGGCGTGGGCAGAGTAAAGGTTGAGGGTTGGGAGGCACATGAGTATAGGAAGGAGAGGGAAGGAGGAACAGAAGGCGTGGGCAGAGTAAAGGTTGAGGGTTGGGAGGCACATGAGTATAGGAAGGAGAGAGAAGGAGGAACAGAAGGCGTGGGCAGAGTAAAGGTTGAGGGTTGGGAGGCACATGAGTATAGGAAGGAGAGGGAAGGAGAAACAGAGAGCGTGGGCAGAGTAAAGGTTGAGGGTTGGGAGGCACATGAGTACACAGTACACACAGTACACACAGTACACAGTACACAGTAATTTATTGCGCCAAGTGACATCATTTAAAAAACGAGCACGAGGAAAACTAAGTGATGACGGCTAAAAGAAACAAAACAAAAAGCCAAACACACGCATCGCTTACACACCCTAACACGCCGTGTATGCAAAAAACATGGACATTTCCCGATGTACCTCACTCACGACACACACGCAGCTGCACACAGACAAGAGATAAGACTGCACCTGAAACCAAAAGGGTTAACTGGTAAATGGGGCAATATACAATGAACAGTTAAAGTTACTATTTAAGAACTGTTGACAAAAGAGGAACAAACTAAGATGATACACCCACCCACCCACCCCCCTTTTAAGTGGCAATAAATAATACATATGAACAGAGACAAGACCACTAAGACGTACCCCCCACCCCCACCCCCATCCCAACCCCCGTCACCACACAAAAGAATACAATAGAACAATATAAAAACAACCCTGCGCAAGTGAAAGCTACAAGAAGACCAACCCTTCCCCACCCCCACCCCCTCCCCCACCCATACCCCCACCTCCAACCACACTCAGTAGCAGTCCATATAACCCAGAAAAGCACAAAAGAGAAAGTGGCACTGTCATAGATGTGGAGAAGTGTGTGCGCACCGCCGACAGGATCAGCGGCGGCAAAGCTGCCTGGGGAGGTTCTGGACAGCGTTGAGCATAGGAAGGAGAGAGAAGAAGGAACAGAAAGTGTGGGCAGAGTAAAGGTTGAGGGTTGCTAGGCAAATGATAATATGAAGGAGAATGAAGGAGAAACAGAGAGCGTGGGCAGATTAAAGGATGAGGGTTGGGAGGCACATGAGTATAGGAAGGAGAGGGAAGGAGGAACAGAAGGCGTGGGCAGAGTACAGGTTGAGGGTTGGGGGGCACATGAGTATAGGAAGGAGAGGGAAGGAGGAACAGAAGGCGTGGGCAGAGTAAAGGTTGAGGGTTGGGAGGCACATGAGTATAGGAAGGAGAGGGAAGGAGGAACAGAAGGCGTGGGCAGAGTAAAGGTTGAGGGTTGGGAGGCACATGAGTATAGGAAGGAGAGGGAAGGAGGAACAGAAGGCGTGGGCAGAGTAAAGGTTGAGGGTTGGGAGGCACATGAGTATAGGAAGGAGAGGGAAGGAGGAACAGAAGGCGTGGGCAGAGTAAAGGTTGAGGGTTGGGAGGCACATGAGTATAGGAAGGAGAGGGAAGGAGGAACAGAAGGCGTGGGCAGAGTAAAGGTTGAGGGTTGGGAGGCACATGAGTATAGGAAGGAGAGGGAAGGAGGAACAGAAGGCGTGGGCAGAGTAAAGGTTGAGGGTTGGGAGGCACATGAGTATAGGAAGGAGAGGGAAGGAGGAACAGAAGGCGTGGGCAGAGTAAAGGTTGAGGGTTGGGAGGCACATGAGTATAGGAAGGAGAGGGAAGGAGGAACAGAAGGCGTGGGCAGAGTAAAGGTTGAGGGTTGGGAGGCACATGAGTATAGGAAGGAGAGGGAAGGAGGAACAGAAGGCGTGGGCAGAGTAAAGGTTGAGGGTTGGGAGGCACATGAGTATAGGAAGGAGAGGGAAGGAGGAACAGAAGGCGTGGGCAGAGTAAAGGTTGAGGGTTGGGAGGCACATGAGTATAGGAAGGAGAGGGAAGGAGGAACAGAAGGCGTGGGCAGAGTAAAGGTTGAGGGTTGGGAGGCACATGAGTATAGGAAGGAGAGGGAAGGAGGAACAGAAGGCGTGGGCAGAGTAAAGGTTGAGGGTTGGGAGGCACATGAGTATAGGAAGGAGAGGGAAGGAGGAACAGAAGGCGTGGGCAGAGTAAAGGTTGAGGGTTGGGAGGCACATGAGTATAGGAAGGAGAGGGAAGGAGGAACAGAAGGCGTGGGCAGAGTAAAGGTTGAGGGTTGGGAGGCACATGAGTATAGGAAGGAGAGGGAAGGAGGAACAGAAGGCGTGGGCAGAGTAAAGGTTGAGGGTTGGGAGGCACATGAGTATAGGAAGGAGAGGGAAGGAGGAACAGAAGGCGTGGGCAGAGTAAAGGTTGAGGGTTGGGAGGCACATGAGTATAGGAAGGAGAGGGAAGGAGGAACAGAAGGCGTGGGCAGAGTAAAGGTTGAGGGTTGGGAGGCACATGAGTATAGGAAGGAGAGGGAAGGAGGAACAGAAGGCGTGGGCAGAGTAAAGGTTGAGGGTTGGGAGGCACATGAGTATAGGAAGGAGAGGGAAGGAGGAACAGAAGGCGTGGGCAGAGTAAAGGTTGAGGGTTGGGAGGCACATGAGTATAGGAAGGAGAGGGAAGGAGGAACAGAAGGCGTGGGCAGAGTAAAGGTTGAGGGTTGGGAGGCACATGAGTATAGGAAGGAGAGGGAAGGAGGAACAGAAGGCGTGGGCAGAGTAAAGGTTGAGGGTTGGGAGGCACATGAGTATAGGAAGGAGAGGGAAGGAGGAACAGAAGGCGTGGGCAAGGTAAAGTTGAGGGTTGGGAGGCACATGAGTATAGGAAGGAGAGGGAAGGAGGAACAGAAGGCGTGGGCAGAGTAAAGGTTGAGGGTTGGGAGGCACATGAGTATAGGAAGGAGAGGGAAGGAGGAACAGAAGGCGTGGGCAGAGTAAAGGTTGAGGGTTGGGAGGCACATGAGTATAGGAAGGAGAGGGAAGGAGGAACAGAAGGCGTGGGCAGAGTAAAGGTTGAGGGTTGGGAGGCACATGAGTATAGGAAGGAGAGTGAAGGAGAAACAGAAGGCGTGGGCAAGGTAAAGTTGAGGGTTGGAGGGAGCAGAGCACCAGCAGGAGTTTTCTAGTGGGTCTGGCAGGGCCACAGGCAAAACCACTCTGGTGGACCAAATAGAGGCTTGTGGGGTTTTACTGCGGTTGTCTCTAAGATGACCTTTGCTGAGGAGGGAGTTCTGCGGAAGATTATTTTCAAGTGCTCTCTCAAGATTAACTTTGCTTGTGAGAAATAGAAAACAACAATCATTTGGCATAAATCAGCAAATTGCATCATGTTCTTTTTAGAATGTCCATGCTACAATATATTTTCATATATGATATGATGTTGTCTTTGTGCAAATTGTCTTGAAGTTTCGTGAGAGAAAAAATTCATAGACAAAACAAACAAGGAAATACATGGCTGTATGTGTCACACAGTGTTTCATTTCATAAATATATCTATGTACTACTAACGCATGTTAAATGCAATGAAAATAGTTATCAAGAACTCCTCTATTTTTTCACGCTTTCCTAAACCTCTCTAGAGATCAATGACCGTATAGGAAACAAAAGAAGACTGCAACCCCCACTAAATCTTGAAGAGTATTTTCATCTTTATACACATTATATTCACATAAATTTGTTTGCTGCTTTGTGTAATACAAAGAAAGCAGCAAGCATTGGAAAGTGGTTTCCAGTTTATAATACAACCAACCCAAGCACCAACTCCAAACTAAGACATAGACACAGATACAGACACCACACACACACACACACACACACACACACACACACACACACACTCACACACACTTGCTCCTTCTCTCTGTCTGTCTGTCTGTCTGTCTGTCTGTCTGCCTGTCTGCCTGCCTGCCTGCCTGCCTGTCTGCCTGCCTGCCTGCCTGCCTGCCTGCATGCCTGCCTGTCTGTCTGTCTGTCTGTCTGTCTGTCTGTCAGTCTGTCTGTCTGTCTGTCTCTCTGTCTGTCTGTCTCTATCTCTCTCTCTCTCTCTATCTCTCTCTTCCTCCCTCCCTCCCTCCCTCCCTCCCTCCCTCCCTACCTCCCTGCCTCCCTTCCTCCCTCCCTCTCTCCCTCTCTCCCTCCGTCCGTCCGTCCGTCCGTCCCTCCCTCCCTTCCTCCCCCTTCTCTCTCTCTCTCTCTCTCTCTCTCTCTCTCTCTCTCTCTCTCTCTCTCTCTCTCTCCTCTCTCTCTCTCTCTCTCTCTCTCTCTCTATATATATATATATATATATATATATATATATATATATATATATATATATATTATATCTCACTCACACACACTCACACTCACACACACACACACACACACACACACACAGACACACACACACACACACACGCACGCACGCACAAACACACTCACACGCACACGCAAACACACACGCACGCACGCACACACACACACACTTACGCGCGCGCGCACACACACACACACACACACACACACACACACACACACACACACACTCTCTGGACGGTTCTGCAACCATATATTTCTTCATAACACATCCACTTGTTGTAAGTGCTACAAAAGATCCCAACATTGTAGATATGTGTAGATCTTTGACGGCAAATAGGCTTAATTACATAACTCAGTCAACTCAGCAGGTGACATAGTTATTGATTGCTTGATGTATCACATAACACAGATCCTAGTTGACTTGTGATGCCCCAGCTTATTCTAGTAGTGTTCCTGGTCATGCTTAAACCACCGCGGAGGGTATACCGGTATACAGAGGAGAGTGAGCGCAAATGAGCAGGTGAGAATGCGTGAACAGCGGAGATACAAGATGGACAACCTTGATCGAGTTTTCACGGGACTGAACCCAAGAGTGAAGAATCCACGCCTAGTGAACATTTGACGATGCGCTGCGGTATTGTTGTGCTAGTATAGTGTTGCTGTAAAGGGATAGTGCTGTTGTGCCAGTATAGTGTTGCTGTAAAGGTATGGTGCTGTTGTGCTAGTATAGTGTTGCTGTAAAGGGATAGTGCTGTTGTGCTAGTATAGTTTTGCTGTAAAGGGATAGTGATGTTGTGCTAGTATATTGTTGCTGTAAAGGGATGGTGCTGTTGTGCTAGTGTAGTGTTGCTGTAAAGGGATAGTGCTGTTGTGCCAGTGTAGTGTTGCTGTAAAGGGATGATGCTGTTGTGCCAGTATAGTGTTGCTGTAAAGGGATAGTGCTGTTGTGCTAGTATAGTGTTGCTGTAAAGGGATATTGCTGTTGTGCTAGTATAGTTTTGCTTTAAAGGGATGGTGCTGTTGTGCTAGTATAGTTTTGCTGTAAAGGGATGGTGCTGTTGTGCTAGTATATTGTTCCTGTAAAGGGATGGTGCTGTTGTGCCAGTATAGTGTTGCTGTAAAGGGATGGTGCTGTTGTGCCAGTATAGTGTTGCTGTAAAGGGATGGTGCTGTTGTGCCAGTATAGTGTTGCTGTAAAGGGAGGGTATTGTTGTGCTAGTATATTGTTGCTGTAAAGGGATAGTGATGTTGTGCCAGTATATTGTTGCTGTAAAGGGATAGTGCTGTTGTGCCAGTATAGTGTTGCTGTAAAGGGATGGTGATGTTGTGCCAGTATAGTGTTGCTGTAAAGGGATAGTGATTTTGTGCCAGTATAGTGTTGCTGTAAAGGGATAGTGCTGTTGTGCCAGTATAGTGTTGCTGTAAAGGGATGGTGATGTTGTGCCAGTATTGTTTTGCTGTAAAGGGATAGTGCTGTTGTGCCAGGATAGTGTTGCTGTAAAGGGATGGTGCTGTTGTACTAGTATAGTGTTGCTGTAAAGGGATAGTGCTGTTGTGCCAGTATAGTGTTGCTGTAAACGGATGGTGCGTTTGTGCCAGGATAGTTTTGCTCTAAAGGGATAGTGCTGTTGTGCCAGTATAGTGTTGCTGTAAAGGGATGGTGCTGCTGTGCCAGTATAGTGTTGCTGTAAAGGGATAGTGATGTTGTGCTAGTGTAGTGTTGCTGTAAAGGTATAGTGCTGTAGTGCCAGTATAGTGTTGCTGTAAAGGGATGGTAATGTTGTGCTAGTGTAGTGTTGCTGTAAAGGTATAGTGCTGTTGTGCCAGTATAGTATTGCTGTAAAGGGATAGTGCTGTTGTGCTAGTATAGTTTTGCTGTAAAGGGATAGTGCTGTTGTGCTAGTGTAGTGTTGCTATAAAGGAATAGTGCTGTTGTGCCAGTATAGTGTTGCTGTAAACGGATGGTGATGTTGTGCCAGTATAGTGTTGCTGTAAAGGGATAGTGATGTTGTGCTAGTATAGTGTTGCTGTAAAGGGATAGTGTTGTTGTGCCAGTATAGTGTTGCTGTAAAGGGATTGTGCTGTTGTGCCAGTATAGTGTTGCTGTAAAGGGATAGTGCTGTTGTGCTAGTATAGTGTTGCTGTAAAGGGATAGTGCTGTTGTAACAGTATAGTTTTCCTGTAAAGAGATGGTGCTGTTGTGCTAGTATAGTGTTGCTGTAAAGGGATAGTGCTGTTGTGCCAGTGAAGTTTTGCTGTAAAGGGATAGTGTTGTTGTGACAGTATAGTGTTGCTGTAAAGGGATAGTGCTGTTGTGCCAGTGTAGTGTTGCTGTAAAGGGATGGTGCTGTTGTGAATTGACAAGTTTGTGGACAAAGCTTTTCTGAAACGACCACCGGGTTTTTATTTTCGACTTTCCTGGTACACGATAGGAGAACTCACGTATCTCTAGACTTCAGGAAGGAAAATGATGTGTCACACATGTGGATGTAGAGGGAAGATCTCGGGATCTTCTTCTGACAGAGACGGGTCTCCAGAAGCAATCCTGACGCACCATGTGCGATCCCTTCGGGGGACCAGATGCGCGTTGTCTCTCAAAATGTGTTTCTAAAACGTCCAGAGAGGAGCGCGTACAGTGAGGTCCTAGGTGGGCAGGCTCAGTTAAGCCCGTTCTTAACTGGTGTTTGCCAAGTCTAGGCATATACTGGCCAAGTGTTCGGTCACACTTTGCCGGGTCTTGGGATATTTTTGCTGAATATTTTGTCAAGTGTTCTGGTTCTAAAATGGTTTTCGCCAAGACTTGGCAAACATGTGCCAAGATTAGGGATATTGGCTTGACATGTAATGCCAATAGCTGTTGGCACGAGATATTCGTGTCATCCCCTCAGAGCACAATGGCGGGGAAAAGATGTCGCTTCGGTCACATGTACAGCGATCGCACACTTACGGTATGGGCATGGTGCCGATCGATGCCATTTTACAAATGTCATTTGTTTGCGAGATCGTGGCTTGGTTTCGGCAAGCTATATTAAGAAGCTAAAGATTTGCCAAGACTTGGCGCAATAGTTGCCGAATATTTGCCGAATGTTTGCTAATGAGTTATTTGCAAAGACTTGGTGAATATGAGCCAAGATGTATTTGTCAATGAAGAACAGTCTTTAGAAGAAACGCTTGGGTCCTTGCGAGCACAACAAAACACGCCTCTGGTCTCGCGAGGCGATCGCGTATTACGCGTTAGGACTGCTTCTGAGAAACCCTCATCAGAGTTATGCCCCCTTCCCGTCCATAATCCTCTCACTTGACCGGACCAGCATTGCTTTACCCGTTGTCAGTTACACGACCAGATTGCAATAACAAAGTTGATACCTTGCACAGAGGCAAATTTACATCGTATACTATCATCGCTGGAAGTGACAAGCAAACATCACATGGCATAAACATTTTATAAAGTTTAATAAAATATGAGGGAGTGTTTCTGCTTAAGATATATTTCAAGGGACTCAGAAATGTTTTACATCACACTGACGGAGATAAGCAGTCAAGCAAAGGTGAAACATGATACCCAACTGTATAGTGCAGCTGCCAAGAGCTCGAGCAACTACACTCTTTTTCGACTGCACTCACAGATACTTCCATGGCATCAGCGTGGTTGGCAGTTCACCTGCAGTGGAGGCCTTGCATGATCAGAAAATTAAATTGTACTCAATCAAACACAACAGGGACCAAGCCAGATCTACAAGTACCACATATGGACGGAGGCGTTCTGTAAACCCATTCGCTGGTTAGCATTATAAGCCCCATCCAGCATTTCGGTGAATCAAGTCTCTTCTCCATGTGTCTATGAATGTATTTATGTGCTTCCCAGTGCTTATGCATCCTGTGCATGTCCGTGTGTCCAGACCTGTGTGAGAGCGACCCCTGCCAACACGGTGCCAGGTGTCAGTCCAACAGACAAGGCGACTCCTTCTCTTGCTCCTGTCCGCCTGGCTACACTGGCAATCTCTGTCAGACAGGTAGGTGTATTTCCATCTGTCTGAATGAGTCATGGGTAGTCGTATGAGTGATTAGGTAGGTGAATGGCTGGGTGGGTGAGTGGGTGATTTTGTGGGGGAATGGGTGGTTGGGTTAGTGAGTGCTTAGGTGGGTGAATAGGGCTTTGTAAGTGAGTGATTAGATGGGTGAATGGGGGTGGGGCTGTGAGTGATTAGGTGGATAAATGGGTAGGTGAATGAATGAGTGATTAGGTGGGTGAATGGGAGGGTTGTTGAGTGAGTAGGTGGGATTTGAGTGGGTTGTCGAGTGAAGAATGAGGTAGGTGAATGGGTGGGTACGTGAGTAAATGGATGAATGAAAGTGTAACTGGGCGAGTGAGTGAGTGAGGGTATGAATGTGTCGTGGTAGTTGAGTGAATGATTAGGTGGGTGAGTGAGTGAGTGAGTGAGTGAGAAAGCGAGTGCAAGTGCATTAAGTCTTACAACTCTATTCATACTATATTCGTGGACG
>JAWQFJ010003941.1:15000-17500 GCA_034096865.1 Theodoxus fluviatilis
TGTTTGCTTGTTCTCTTTTTGAGTTAGTAATTTGGTTGGTTGGTTGGTTGGTTGGTTGGTTGGTTGATTGATTGGTCGGTTGGTTGGTTGGTTAATCGGTTGATTGGTTGATTTGCTAGTTGGTGTGTGTGAGTGAATGAGCGAGCGTGTGGGTAAGCGAGTGTGTGAGTGAGCGAGTGAGTGAGCGAATGAGTGTGAGGGAGCGAGCAATTGGGTGAGTATGCAAATGTTTAAGCGAATGTGTGAATGAGCCAGTGAGTGAGCGAGCTAGTGAGTGAGCGACCCAATGAGTGAGCGAGCTTGCGAGTGGGCGAGATAGCGATTAGAGGAGTGAGCCACGTAAGTAAGCGAGCGAATGTGTAAATGAGCAAGGGAGTAAGTCAGTGAGTGAATGCAAAATTCCTCAATAACTGTGGCTTAAGCAGCAGTGTATTTGAAACAACTTTTGCAGCTTCATTCCCAATAATTACGACTCCGTAATGTTTTTTCTGTGGTCACAAAGTGGACATTGGCATCATAGGACATGCTGTGGCCCGCCAGTCTGACTCTTTCTTGAACCCCTATTCCCTGAGAAGTCCACTGGTGTGGCCCGTCTCCGGAAGCCTTTCCCTCATTTTCACATGTTACAAGTCACTGCAGGCTTCAGCAGAATTTTTTTCGGAAATGAAAAAGCTCCTTATTCACATTCCACTTAAGATGCATGCAAGGAAACTATGTGGTAGATGCAGGTAGAGTTAGACAGCAGTGCCTGCACAAAGGAAACTTTGTGGTAGATACAGCTAAAGATAGACAGCAATGCCTGCAAGGAAACTATGTGGTAGATGCAGCTAAAGATAGACAGCAGTGCCTGCAAGGAAACTTTGTGGTAGATACAGCTAAAGATAGACAGCAGTGCCTGCAAGGAAACTTTGTGGTAGATACAGCTAGAGTTAGACAGCAGGGCCTGCAAGGAAACTATGTGGTAGATGCAGCTAGAGTTAGACAGCAGTGCCTGCAAGGAAACTATGTGGTAGATGCAGCTAGAGTTAGACAGCAGTGCCTGCAAGGAAACTATGTGGTAGATGCAGCTAGAGTTAGACAGCAGTGCCTGCAAGGAAACTATGTGGTAGATGCAGCTAGAGTTAGACAGCAGTGCCTGCAAGGAAACTATGTGGTAGATGCAGCTAGAGTTAGACAGCAGTGCCTGCAAGGAAACTATGTGGTAGATGCAGCTAGAGTTAGACAGCAGTGCCTGCAAGGAAACTATGTGGTAGATGCAGCTAGAGTTAGACAGCAGTGCCTGCAAGGAAACTATGTGGTAGATGCAGCTAGAGTTAGACAGCAGTGCCTGCAAGGAAACTATGTGGTAGATGCAGCTAGAGTTAGACAGCAGTGCCTGCACAAACGTATCCAAAGCCGAGTCAATGCCTGTGCATGTCTTCTCTGCAAAATCAAACACTATGGCTACAAAGTCAGGAGTGATATGTTAGTTTGACATCATGGAGTTCTTAAATTTATCTGAATTTCAGAATTTCCGAATTAACTTACGCAAAATTCATTTCAAAAAAGGTCTAGTTGTAACTTGCTTCTCTTCACAGATCCTAATGTTTAGTGGCATGCTGCCTACTGAAAACTAAAAGGAGAGTTAAGTCGTTCATGATGAGCAATCAATGATTTAGTTGTACATGTCTAACGCTGTCTATGTGTTGAAAAAGGCGTGTGAAGACATCCCATCCTATCCCTGGTCATCCCTTGTTTAAATATACATCGACGATAAACCTTTCATGTAATGAAGACTTTGATTCACATTTGCGACTAGAAGAAATGAGAATTCTGTAGCACTAATTCGGCATGACCCAGAAGATACATCGGGTACAAGGTCGTCCGTTAGAGTGCAGTTCATATGGGACTGCATATTTCTGTGTCAGAGAACCGGAGTGGATGATTAAACGCTTACCCATGTACATTTAGCCTACAAATGAGATGGAACAGACACGCTGATGATCGGAACAGTTAGGAACTTCAGGAAAGTTTGACAAAAATTAATGTTTCTTTAATTTATATGTACTCATACATTTATTTAGAAACATGTGTTATTTGTCGGTTTTAACCTGGTTTTCATTCCATTTCATCTTTGAACTCCCATTTCAGTTCTGTCTGTTTTACGAGAATCTGGTGCACGGCAGGGGAAAGATGGCGCGTCAGTCTCATGGATATGAAATCACCAAGTGCTCTCAGTGCTGCGCCAGTGACCTGTGCAACCTAAACCTGTGCAACGCTAGTGAGTGACCAAGTCCCACCTTTTTACTCCTGACAACTAGTGAGTGACCAAGTCTCACCTTTTTACTCCTGACAACTCCATAGTTGCAGTCCACAAAGTGTCCCCTCTTCCTCTGTGTTGAAAATAGAAATCAAGTCATGCATAGCAGAGGCGGAACCCCGACACTTTCCCTGAGTTCCGTTCGTTGATAACAGAAGGGAGACAACCACCACTAGTCAGAAAGTGAAGGGAAATTCCAAA
>JAWQFJ010003941.1:22500-32634 GCA_034096865.1 Theodoxus fluviatilis
ATAAGTCGCTATATATAACTGCATCTTCACCATTAGACCGTTTCCTGACTCAAAATGTCGTCAATGAGTAGATAGCTGGAAACATTCGTCTTCAAAACAAAACAGACATACAAAACAAAGTGTAACATTAAAAAGCATCGACTGAAAACAAGCGGAATACAGCTCCTGCGCAAATAGTCTTGGGTTGTCTTGTGGCGTGCATCGCAGGTTTGGATGTTTTAAAAATTGGGTAAGAAAAACATTCAACGGTGATCCGATGCTGTGGAGTTTATCTCATTCTTGCACGAACGTGTTTGTGAATGTACGTGTCCGTTGTGTGCGCACGTGTGTATTGAGTATGTGTGAGTGTGAGTGTGTGTGTGTGTGTGTGTGTGTGTGTGTGTGTGTGTGTGTGTGTGTGAGTCTGTGTGTGCGTGTGTGTGTGTGTGTGTGCGTATGTGTATGTGTGTGTGTGCGTATGTGTATGTATATATAAAACTGTGTTCTAGCGTACGTGCAAGAGCGTGCATATGTAATTCAAATGCTCAGCAGCAACAGCTGACAGTCAGACACAAACCTACACCGGAGGGTCTTTTCACGATGAGCATCTCCATGTCGAAAGTTACCCTGAAGTCAAGACATTGAGTTGCACTTTTCACGATGAGCATCTCCATGTCGTAAGTTACCCTGAAGTCAAGGCATTGAGTTGCACTTTTTTCATTACTGCCTTACCTCTATCAGACGGTCACTGCAGGACAAGATCACTTTACCCTCTCTTCCCTGACAGACCAGCCATCCTGTGCTGCCTACCTAGCTCGGGGCGAGACCAGATCAGGCGTGTACTTCCTGGATCTGAAAGACGGTCTGCCTGGCTTCCAAGTCTTCTGTGACATGGTCACTCAAGGTGGTGGATGGACTGTAAGTTATCTCTATCTCTCTCTCTTTATCTCTCTTATCTATTTCTTTCTCGCTCTCTTTTCTATCTCTATCTATCTCTTTCTCTCTCTTTTTTTCTCTCTTTCTCTTTCTTTCTTTCTCTTTCATTCGTTCTCTTTCTCACTGTTTCACTCTTTATTTATCTCTCTTTCTTTCTCTCTCTCATTCTCTCTTTCTATCTCTCTCTTTCTTTCTCTCTATTTTTCTCTTTTTATTTTTCTCTCTTTCTCTTTATCTCTCTTTTTCTCTTGCTATCTCTCTCTCTCTCTCTCGCTCTCTCTCATTCTGTCTCTCTTACTTTTTGTCTGTCTGTCGGTATGTCAGTCTGTCTGTCTCTCTGTCTCTCTGTATGTCTCTCTTCCTTTCTCTCTCTCTTTCTTTCTCTCTCTCTCTTTCTTTCTCTCTCTCTCTCTCTCCCTCTCTCTCTCTTTCTCCCTCAGTCTTTTTCTTTCTATGTCTCTGTCTATATGTCTTTCTCTGTTTCTCTGTATCTGTCTCTCTCTCTCTCTGTTTCTCTCTGTCTTGTTTCTCTGTCTGTCTGTCTGTCTCTCTCTCTCTCTCTTTCTCTCTCTGTCTCTCTCTGTCTCTCTCTGTCTCTCTCTGTCTCTCTGTCTCTCTCTCTATGTCTCTGTCTCTGTCTCTCTCTCTCTCTCTCTCTCTCTCTCCTCTCCTCCAGCATGGCACTGAACTGAACAGACGTGTTGCGCATCGCTCTGACAAGATTGTGCTTTTTCGTCGCTCCTACCAGCGGAAATTGTGTGAAAGCCGCCGTATGTGTTCGCCACGTCGCCTGGAACAGCATTATGTAAGTCGGAATGAATTTTGACTTTGCATCTTGAAATTTATATCGAACTTTGGTTTCACCCTTTCGCGGGAAGTAGACAGCAGTAAGCCGCCATTGGCGCCGCCTACACGACAAAGACAGCCGCTGACTTGTTGCGCATCGCTCTGACAAGATTGTGCTTTTCGTCGCTCCTACCAGCGGAAATTGTGTGAAAGCCGCCGTATGTGTTCGCTACGTCGCCTGGAACAGCATTATGTAAGTCGGAATGAATTTTGACTTTGCATTTTGAAATTTATATCGAACCTTGGTTTCACCCTTTCGCGGGAAGTAGACATCAGTAAGCCGCCATTGGCGCCGCCTACACGACAAAGACAGCCGCTGACCTGTTGTTGACGCGAACCGTGACAGACAATGATCATGCAACAACAACAACGTGTGTGACAGCCTTTTGTGCTTATTGTTCGTCCCTTTATTTGTGAAATTGTTTTTATCTAGTGTTGTACTGACTTGCAAGCAAAGTGTAGCTAAAATCGCTCCGACCGAATGAACTGTAACGCTTCCTTTCGGAAAAAGCACATGCTATAAACGGCTACGTGAGGGTGCTACTATTCTTGAATCAAACATTTGTGCGTGGAAGTGATTTTGCAACTTTGCGACAAATTTGAAACTTGCGTCGTTTTCTGAGGGAAAAGGAACCCCAGTCAGCTGAGCTTCATAATAGATCGACCTCCGACCGTGCCAACACTCATGGTAACCACACACACGTCGATGACTTTAACACGTCACGCTTGCCCAAGCCGAACACACGTGCAGATTATGGAGCAGAGGGCAATCGCCAGGTAATGACGTCATCAAGTGCGCCGACCACTTACAATGAGGATGCCGCAGAGAGTAACTCTGATTCGTCGCGCCAAGTTGAGCCAAATGCACGTGCTAACCGCCCATCTAGTGGCAATCTGCATGCGCGAAATGAAAGCACGAAACAGACGAAAGAGCTCACACAGTCTACGCAGCAGTCAAGCGATGGTATACTCTCCCAGAGTTCAATATTGACATGGCTGCGACCACAGAGGGAGGGAGAAGCAAGTACCGTGGAGGACACACAGAGAACTACATATGAAGATGACCCAGAGGAAGAAACTGAAGACGAGACCTTTAAGGACGCAAGAACAGATCATTATACGTCTAGGGGTGTACTCTCTTGAAAACCTACTCGCACACCTTCACTCTTTCAATCAAACAATGAATGGAATGAGTCTGAAATGAAAGAATGGGACCACAGGAATCAAATTAACTGTTTTAATTTTCTCACAAACACAAATCAGATGAAGAGCGACGAGCGCTGCAAAGCATTACTAAGAGTAATGATACAATAGATTATAATTCCCAATGCCAAATACAAAAAATAACTCTGCCAAACCGGGGATAAAAGAGATACTTAACTGAATTGACGAAACATCCGCGAGGTGGCATACGCTAGCCAGCCTCGCATCACTCGAGCCCGTGAGCACGTGGGCCCGCGAACACGCCAGCAGCGTGGGGTGGGAGGTTAGGATATCCCGTGCGCTCGTGGCACGCTCACGAATATATATTAAAACCTCGACGAAACAAACCTCTCGAGAGGGGAGGGTGACTTATCACCCCAGCAGACTTGCTAGACGAAACAGTTTTCTCCGGTCGACGAGCGTAACCCGGGTAAACTTCAGGTCACTAACCGTGGCTTTTCTGAGGAGTCGCTGGCTGGAGTAGGGGGAAGAAGTCGAGCTGTATTTGGGCCGGTGGAGCGGATGAGCTTGAGGGGGAAAGACGGCAGGTTGACACAGGGCGACAGGAATTCTTCACTCTCTCCCTGTCGGTGAAGACGCTAGGGTCAGTGTGTTCGAACTAGGCTGGAACGGGAGGCACGCAGCATGTGCCGGGCAGCAATAGGCTTTCGCATTTCACTCTTCAGTCCAGCGTCGCAGACGAGGTGGCACTTCTGTTTTCCCCAACTCATAATTCTGGCTGATTCCGCACTAAAACTGGGACAGGGCGCTGGTACCTACGGGGGTCTGTTCAGTAAAAATAATACTTGAGCGCCCCGAATTACATTCCACAGGGATTGTATACCTACACAGAAAATCCTAAGTCCATTCTGTCCAATCACGACACAGTGGATGATCTCCAATCACGTTTTAACGCAATCAACCAATCAACGTTCAGCAGTATATATATCACCCTGGAGTCACATGTCTTTTATCCTCTTTCTTGATTGCTCATTCTAAGCTGACACTCTCATTAGACGGCTCTCGTGGGGAAATGTATGAGGATTGGGTGAAGTGAGATCACCAATCAAGAAACAGTCAATTCCCAATTTAAACCGTTTTACTAAGTCATTCATCTCCAGCAAGAGTCAATATTTATCCGTCTCTTGCCCCCTTCAATTCCACAAATAAATAGGGTGCATTTCTAGACCCACACCGGTTTGGCAGTTTCCTACTCACATAACTACGGTCTGGCAGAGAATAACCCGTCCCCATTGATAACAATAACAAACAGCAGTGAGAGGAAACGTGTTCTCGCCACAATACGTATGTGAGCTGTCTGTATGTTTTATGAGTGTTCAAGAGGGTGTTTGTGAGGGGGGGGGGGGGGGAGGGGACAGGTGTGAGTGAGCCTAGGTGAAAGTATTTATGTTCGTGCATGCGGGCGAGAGAGTATATGATTAGATATGCACGCATAAGTTTGCATCTGAGAGTGAGAGAAAGGGGAGGTATGTGTGGGATGAAAATGGAGGAAGATGTAAAGTGGATGCAACTGCTGCTAATTTTCACTACTTAATCATCATCACGACAATGGCGTCAGCAAAAAACACAGACCTAAATGCAGCATAAATTGTTGCATCTCATGAATAATGCATGAGGAGCACGAACATTATGATAGTTTAGTTCGCTGTTATATCAACCGGTGTCCATGGGAGCGGCTAATGGAAAGTTTTGTTAGAATGTATAGTTTTTGTACGTGTGAAGGATGCATGTAGATAAATAACGTTGATGCTATATGGAGATGTATGACTTTTGTAAAGAGGAATAGGTCTTTCCGATATCATTGCTGCCATGTCTGTTTCCCTTCCCCTTTTTTTGCTAATCCCAGCACCATTCTATCTGAAGTCACGGATAGTGTTTCATTTTGTATATAATTGTATAGCTAGAGCTTCTGAACAATCGATGGTTCAAGTCCTAACTTGAAGAAACATTAACAGTACCTTTTTTGTTATAAAAGATATTCCCGAATGAAAGCAGACCGATGGATACGGTTACATATTTGAATGTGCTCGTGTACTCATTAATCTTTGTTCAAGTTGATTGAATTTATAATTCTTTTGGACCCTTGGAATGCAGCAGCTAACTTAGTCATGCAACAGTTCAGTGACAACCGAGTAAGCACCAGCATGTTGTGGATGTTTCTGGAAGTACTTTGAAGAGTTACGTAAGGGTGGACGTGTGAGTGGCAGTGCGAACAAACAGGTGAGAGCACAAAGGAATGTATGTGTGTGTGCGAAATAGTGCAATTGCAAATCCACCAAGCGAATGAGTCATGCGACTTTAAAACATGAGAGGAAAGGACAACTTCGAAGGTCGAAAACAAAGCCATGCCAGTTACTGATGCATCATGGTATTGCTGTAAACGGACACGTGAAGGAAGAAACTCCTCAATAACGCACTACCGGATTTGGATTTTCGACTTTCCTAGTGCAAGCTAGGAGAATTACCCCCCACCCCACCCTACCTGCACCCCTTGGCCTCTTGATGCTATAAAGGAGACATTAGTAGCATGTGCATGTTTGCACGTACGTGTGCAAATGTGTGTGTGTGTGTGTGTGTGTGTGTGTTATGTCATGTGCGTTTGTGCGTACTTTTGTGCGTGGGTATGTATGTATGCATTTGCCATTTTCTGTATGGGTACGTATGTGTAGGTAGATGTGTGTGTGTGTCTGTATGTGTACGCATATACTTCTCTATGCTTCTATATTCTTTAAAATGAATGTCTATGAGTACCTTATTTTGTGCTATTTAGTGAGCTACGGTATTCATTTGTAAAGGCACGCGTGTACCGTGAATGTTTCAGGTTTTCCAGCGACGCCAAGATGGCTCTGTGGATTTCTACCGTGGCTGGCAGGACTACAAGACTGGATTTGGCAATCTGTCAGGAGAATTCTGGCTTGGTGAGTAGACTTCAATTTCAGCTTTTCCTTGTGAATTTGAGCTCCTCCTCTCTCTCCCCCTCCCCACCCCCTCCCTCCCTCCTTACCTCTCTCCCTCCCTCCTTACCTCTCTCCCTCCCTTCCTCCCTTACCATTCCTCCTGCTCCTCTCCTCTCTCCACTCCTCTCCTCCCTCCTCCTCTCCTCCCTCCTCCTCTCCTCCTCCTCCCTCCTCCTCCTCCTCCTCCTCCTCCCTCCCTTCCTGCCTCCATCTTCCCCTTCCTCCTCCCTCCCTCCTCCTCCTCCTCCTCCTCCCTCCCTTCCTCCCTCCCTCCCTCCCTCCCTCCCTCCGTTCGTCCGTCCACACGTCCCTCCGTCCCTCCCTCCCTCCCTCCCTCCCTCCCTCCCTCCCTCCCTCCCTCCCTCCCTCCCTCTCTCCCTCCCTCCCTCCCTCCCTCCCTCCCTCCCTCTCCCTCCCTCCTCCCTCCTCCCCTCCTCCCTCCCTCCCTCCCTCCTCCTCCCTCCCTCCCTCCCTCCTCCTTCTCTCCCTCCCTCCCTCCCCCTCCCTCCCTTTTCCACCCCCTCCTCCTCTTCCTCCTCCTCCTCGTCCTCCTCCTCGTCCTCTTCCTCTCCTCCTCCTCCTCCTTTTCCTCCTCCTTCCCCTCCTCCTCCTCCTCCTCCTCCTCCTCCTCCTCCTCCTCCTCCTCCTCCTCCTTTCCTCCTCCTTCTCTCCTCCTCCTCCTCCTCCCTCTCTCCTCCCCCTCCTCTTCCTCCTCCTCCTCCTCCTCTTCCTTCTCCTCCTCCTTCTCCTCCCCCCTCCTTTCTTCCTCGTTCTCCTCCTCGTCCCGTTTCCTCCTCTTCATCTGTCGCCTCCTTCACCTCCCCTTGTATGGTGATGGTTTTTAAAAAGTATGTGAGGGAAACTATTTCGCTAAGTTGATGCACTATTTGTTTAAAAGAGCACACAGTTTGAATCATATTTGTGTTGTGTAATTCTGGGTGTTATTCATTCATTGATTCATTCATCCATTGATTTATTCATTGATTCATTCATTCATTCATTCATTCATTCATTTACTTTATTTATTTATTTATTCATTTATTTATTAATTGATTTACTAATTTATTTAGGTCTGGACAAAATATCCAGGCTGACCGCTTCAGGGATGACGAATCTGCACGTCGACTTGGAGACTTTTTCTAACAACAGAACTTTCGCCAACTACAGCCACTTTTTGGTGGCACCAGAATCCGACAACTACAGACTTAATATCTCGGGATACTCCGGCACTGCAGGTAAGAACTGGAATTATTGTCTTTTTTTAACATGTGTCCTTGTTATCCGTTCAGTGTAGTTTTGTTACGGATGTGTGGGTTTTGGATGTTATGTCAAATGATCGACACGTGATTTTTGTGCTATTAATGCAGTGCCTACAGTTTGGAAAAGAATGACGTCACGAATGACATCGGAAGAGCCGATGGGGAACCACGAGAGAGAAGAACCAGAACGATGGAGAAGAGCGGGAAGTAAGAAGTGGAGTCGGAAGAGAAATGGTGACGGACACACCCTAGTTGAGGGATCTCAGCTGCAGGGCTTAACTATTTTAACACCCTGGCCGAGTTCGATGATGACCAGGACGGAGGAAGTTAATCCATGGAGTGATGGGCAGAGCCCGTATGAACGTTGCTGTCAACGACGTAACGGTTCTTCGCCTGACGGCTACACGTTCTTGAAGTAGAAAGACAAACGAACCCCTGAAACAGAAGAAAGCAGCGTTTGATGGCATCGATGTTAACTCATATGAATCAGTGTTCGTGTTGCAATGTGCGGCTCCATCTCCACCTACAACTGCAAGAAACTCTCCCTCTTCCGCCTTGAATGGACCTGTCTCCCTCTTCCGCCTTGAATGGACCTGTCTCCCTCTTCCGCCTTGAATGGACCTGTCTCCCTCTTCCGCCTTGAATGGACCTGTCTCCCTCTTCCGCCTTGAATGGACCTGTCTCCCTCTTCCGCCTTGAATGGACCTGTCTCCCTCTTCCGCCTTGAATGGACCTGTCTCCCTCTTCCGCCTTGAATGGACCTGTCTCCCTCTTCCGCCTTGAATGGACCTGTCTCCCTCTTCCGCCTTGAATGGACCTGTCTCCCTCTTCCGCCTTGAATGGACCTGTCTCCCTCTTCCGCCTTGAATGGACCTGTCTCCCTCTTCCGCCTTGAATGGACCTGTCTCCCTCTTCCGCCTTGAATGGACCTGTCTCCCTCTTCCGCCTTGAATGGACCTGTCTCCCTCTTCCGCCTTGAATGGACCTGTCTCCCTCTTCCGCCTTGAATGGACCTGTCTCCCTCTTCCGCCTTGAATGGACCTGTCTCCCTCTTCCGCCTTGAATGGACCTGTCTCCCTCTTCCGCCTTGAATGGACCTGTCTCCCTCTTCCGCCTTGAATGGACCTGTCTCCCTCTTCCGCCTTGAATGGACCTGTCTCCCTCTTCCGCCTTGAATGGACCTGTCTCCCTCTTCCGCCTTGAATGGACCTGTCTCCCTCTTCCGCCTTGAATGGACCTGTCTCCCTCTTCCGCCTTGAATGGACCTGTCTCCCTCTTCCGCCTTGAATGGACCTGTCTCCCTCTTCCGCCTTGAATGGACCTGTCTCCCTCTTCCGCCTTGAATGGACCTGTCTCCCTCTTCCGCCTTGAATGGACCTGTCTCCCTCAGGGTTAGTTGGGCTGGCTGCCACGAGCTGTTGTTCAAACCTCTATATCACACTGGTAGTAACTAAATGTCGTTCATGTTTATTTCACTGATGCTCTGTCATAACTTGGGTGTTTAGTGTTGCGGGGCCGGCTGCAATGGTTTGGCCCCCTAGTCGGAAATGAGCGAGCGGCTGTCCCGTAACAGTTTGCAGACTCGCAACTCAATACAATGATGAATGCTGATGATTTTTTAAATGGGTATAACCTTTTGTCACGCATAAGCGTAGTATCAGTTCCATCACAGCATAAGGGAAGGATGTGTCCTCAAGTTCCTCCTTGAGATGCTGCTGTCCTCCATAGCCTGCTTGGAAAGGGGATCTTGGAATTCGGCAAGAGGAAACTGTTAGAAGAGAGTAGCTTTTGTAAGCAAAGCTGCCTCCTTCCACAACACATTACGGACCTCCTTGCTCGCTGCCTGGACACCGTCTTTCCATTGGACAGTCCCCCTGTGGGTTCGGGGTAGGAATTGGCCCATCGCATCTCCCTATGCGGTTCGTAAGAGGCGAATAACTAGGGACACCGTGACTTGCTTTGCGTTTACTCTAAACTGTTCCAGTGATGTTCGTGCTTAATAGCCGTACATAGCCTACAAAGGGTGATAGGGCGTAATACACTATCCATCCATCCATCCCATTGGACAGTCAGCTTTGCAGAAAATGCTAGGTGCAGCTGTGGAATCCCTGGTCAGTGTCATTATTGCTGACATCTTCATGCAGGGGTTTGACAGAACAGAGCGGGGCTCTTCCTGCAGACGTTGAGGATGCGGATACCTGTCACTGATGCCACGCCAGCAGTGACACTGTATATCACTGATGTGACCTTTTTCAAAACAGTTTACCGTGCTTTCGGAAGAACTACAAATCCTACCTCTCAGCAACATCATCTCATTCAGATTACCTTAGGCTTGTTCAGGAGTACTCAGCGCTGCATGAGCGCTTCATGTTGGCAATTGAGTGGTCTTTGCCACTCCTGAACGCCTAAGATGTAGTGCAGCGCTTCACTTGTTAAAGGGGAGGTAAATCTTCTGCGCCCCATGTTGTGTTGATAGACGCGAAGAAAGTGTTTTGTTTGCCACAGACACCGTTTATGCACGTTTTCATGTATTCTGCGTGAATAAAGTCCACTACTATGTCATCCTTACTTGCCATTACGTGCACATACAGAGCGCTTGGGGCAAATAAAGCCCGTTCCAGTCCCAAAATGATGTTTCTGAGGGTTAATTTACGCGTCGACGGCCAGTGCGGGATCGAAGACGCCTTTTTGAATCTGCTGCAAAACCATTCTGCATCATCTCGGATCGGTGATGCAGAGCGCTGCTCAGCGCTGAGTGAAGCACGCCCCAAATTGGCCGTTCAGGAGTGAATCACATGCAGCGCTGAGCAGCACTCTGAATCGCTGCGCCTCCTGAACAAGGCTCTTGTCTTTCACTAAACCTGAAACTACTGTGCTAACTGACAGTAAAATATGTTGTTTACTTATCTTAGAATGGACATGTAGGAAACGAC
>JAWQFJ010003942.1:0-25000 GCA_034096865.1 Theodoxus fluviatilis
TTATCGTGTTTGAAGGTTCTACACAGCCTTTGCGGGCTGATGGGCAGTGCGACTCGATTTATTGGATTTCATGTCACTGGCTAGGTTAATTGTATTAGACTCCACTGTCATGAAAAGTTTTGATACCTTGTGAAAGATGGGTGTTTCTCAATGTTGTGGCCTTATATAGCCTACAAGGCTGACAGGCCCTTAAACTTCATCCATCCATCCATATGAAAATATATAACCATCTTCCACACAGGAAGCTAGCATTTCACCACAGCTGGGTGCAAGTCTTCCCGATAACTACTCTGCAGTAAACTCCATTTTCAGCAGTGTGGCCAAGCAGCAGACCAGGATGAAAACTTATGTTCTCTGCTGTTTGACAACATCCATTTTAACAGCAATTGAAAAAATGCTTGCTTTCCTATTTGACCAACATGTATGTAGCCTACCAGTACCAGTCCACATTCAAGAGTGACCTGCATCAGTTTTGGCCAGTCACTTTTTACAGCAAAACAACCTCATTCTGCATTGAATGGCATACATCCTTAGTTCCTGCCACTTCCTGTACAATCCAAAATTGGCACTGAACAGAGACGATGCTAACAACCTCTCTAACCTATTCCAAGCCAGGCATGATATACAAGGCAGACAGCATAATCCATACCCTTCTGCTCCAATCCTATTGGGTGCAATGCAAATACCAGAAAACCAGGACAGCTTAAATAGAACACACGGACAAAGCCCTGCCTTAAACGAATCTAATGAAGGATGAGGTGTTTACAGAAAAGGATGAAGGAACTCTACATGAAACACACTACCACATCAAATCTAGCTTGGAGGTATGTGTTTTGAGTGACAACGTACTACTCACAGCTCTTCATGTAAGCTGCTAACAATAAACATCAATCAACTACTATTTTCCATGAACACTACATTACAGTGACATTTTCTCTCTCTTGTATTCTATTTGAATGGTAAAAACACTGGCAAAGTTAGTTTTACACATCAAGTCACATTACAAGGAAGATTTTCTTACGAAATAATGATTATCTCCTACATCAACAGTAATTGCACAGGAACTGTAGTTTTGCCCCATCTTCAGCTGAGTGTATCACAGAGGTGAAGAGCTAGGTAATGAGATCCAGTCACATATACAGCCAGTATGCACCTCTAGCCACATATCACATGATGTCAATGACAAAATCATATGCAAAGGACATCATAAACTGGGAACAAGGAGTTTTGGACAAAATTCACTTCAATGAAAGGGGTTACCCATCCATTGAGGGTGATTGCATACTTGGGACTAAAACAACCTCGTCACTTGCTTTCATACTGCAGTGGAACTGCTCTAACAACCCTGTTCATCTTCCACTGAACACACCACAGCTTCATCTAACCATCATCCAGACATGTCTTGTGTAACAGCCATAGAACAATTAGTTCAGACTACAATCACTTTCGGTTGCTATGCACAATCTGTGCAGTGTGACAATATGGTACGAACATGGACAGATGGATTATACCTTTCAAGCTGCATGGAGCACAATCTGTATGTGCATGTGTTTGCATTTATTTGTTCTGTGTGCATGAACACATACATATGTGTATGCATGCATGTAGGTAAGCTATACACATTCTACATGTACAGTAGAATAATGTGCATGCATACAATGATACATGCAGCCCAACATGCTTTTATGAATGGATGCATGTGCAAGTACCTGCAGGACAGTACACATGCAAGTAGCTGTGGGCTCTGCTGGTGTAGTACACAAGTCAGTCCAGAAAGTGGTTTGATGCACAAAGCAGAAAGATTGAGTATGAGCTCTACATGGCCAGTGGGTTCATGAAAGACAGCGAAAATGAACACTTGTGTGACACCCAGGAATTTGTGGCTGTAACCTAAAAGAATAATATATCCAAGAATACATCAACATTTCCAAAGCTCCACAAAGCAAAACCCATGCAAATAAGAAAATATATAACTAACATCTGAACACAGCACAGTTTATGCAGATAACCAGAAAAAGGTTTGTTTTGGGCAACACCATGTTGATGCACACAGCTGAAGCCTTTCACACAATGCAGCCCATGGATGAACAACCCAAGCTGTCCAAACTGCGTACCACAAGTGAACATTAAAGCAACATTTCTAATGATCTCTGTGCCAACTCAAAAAACAATCAAGGAATAAAACGTCGCCAAAAGCTGACACTGCAAAAAGATATGAGAGCTCAGCATTGGTGTCTATATCCGGAAACAATACATGCAAAAATGGTGTAAAAGGCCTTACAAAGTAATCTTGGTAACAGCAAAAATAAATGGAGATATCAATGCATCTTGAGCAGGGACACAGGAGACAGGGTAATAGCTCCTCAGTAACAGGAAAGCGTCTATCCACGGATACTTTTTAATGTTTGCACTGAGAGACCGAGGTGTGACGAGAGACTCCAGTTCTATGAGAAGGGGACACAATGCTTATGCACTCTAGTTTCTGGAGATTCACACACCAAAGTGTTGCTTTGTCTATACTTGACAAAAACTACCAAGAATTTATTGGAACTGACTGAAGAGCAGATAATTTCACAGGTAGAACATTATCTACTCATTTACCCATATCACGGATCACCATGAAGCAAGCCAGGCAAGAAACCGACTGTAGCATTGCTGAAAGCTACCCTTGAGACCAGAAGCATGCAGTGCTGGGCTTGGGAGAGGGATTACACGCATGCAGTGCTGGGCTTGGGAGAGGGATTACACCCATGCAGTGCTGGGCTTGGGAGAGGGATTACACGCATGCAGTGCTGGGCTTGGGAGAGGGATTACACGCATGCAGTGCTGGGCTTGGGAGAGGGATTACACCCATGCAGGGCTGGGCTTGGGAGAGGGATTACACCCATGCAGTGCTGCTGGGCTTGGGAGAGGGATTACACCCATGCAGTGCTGGGCTTAGGAGAGGGATTACACCCATGCAGTGCTGGGCTTGGGAGAGGGATTACACCCATGCAGTGCTGGGCTTGGGAGAGGGATTACACCCATGCAGTGCTGGGCTTGGGAGAGGGATTACACCCATGCAGGGCTGGGCTTGGGAGAGGGATTACACCCATGCAGTGCTGGGCTTGGGAGAGGGATTACACCCATGCAGTGCTGGGCTTGGGAGAGGGATTACACGCATGCAGTGCTGGGCTTGGGAGAGGGATTACACCCATGCAGTGCTGGGCTTGGGAGAGGGATTACACGCATGCAGTGCTGGGCTTGGGAGAGGGATTACACCCATGCAGTGCTGGGCTTGGGAGAGGGATTACACGCATGCAGTGCTGGGCTTGGGAGAGGGATTACACCCATGCAGTGCTGGGCTTGGGAGAGGGATTACACCCATGCAGTGCTGGGCTTGGGAGAGGGATTACACCCATGCAGTGCTGGGCTTGGGAGAGGGATTACACGCATGCAGTGCTGGGCTTGGGAGAGGGATTACACGCATGCAGTGCTGGGCTTGGGAGAGGGATTACACGCATGCAGTGCTGGGCTTGGGAGAGGGATTACACGCATGCAGTGCTGGGCTTGGGAGAGGGATTACACCATGCAGTGCTGGGCTTGGGAGAGGGATTACACCCATGCAGGGCTGGGCTTGGGAGAGGGATTACACCCATGCAGGGCTGGGCTTGGGAGAGGGATTACACCCATGCAGGGATGGGCTTGGGAGAGGGATTACACCCATGCAGTGCTGGGCTTGGGAGAGGGATTACACCCATGCAGGGCTGGGCTTGGGAGAGGGATTACACCCATGCAGTGCTGGGCTTGGGAGAGGGATTACACCCATGCAGTGCTGGGCTTGGGAGAGGGATTACACCCATGCAGTGCTGGGCTTGGGAGAGGGATTACACGCATGCAGTGCTGGGCTTGGGAGAGGGATTACACGCATGCAGTGCTGGGCTTGGGAGAGGGATTACACGCATGCAGTGCTGGGCTTGGGAGAGGGATTACACGCATGCAGTGCTGGGCTTGGGAGAGGGATTACACCATGCAGTGCTGGGCTTGGGAGAGGGATTACACGCATGCAGTGCTGGGCTTGGGAGAGGGATTACACGCATGCAGTGCTGGGCTTGGAAGAGGGATTACACGCATGCAGTGCTGGGCTTGGGAGAGGGATTACACCCATGCAGTGCTGCTGGGCTTGGGAGAGGGATTACACCATGCAGAAAACAAAGCATGGGATCTGGGCATCAGACCATTATTATGACATCAATGGATTCTGAGGTGGTGTGGTTTTCTCTACAATTCAATCAAGTAAACACATGATTGTGGGTCACAAAAAAGAACAAATGTTCAAATTCATATATGTTGTTGGTTCATGATAATGAGATTAACATGATTACATTCAACTAACATTTAACATCAATATCATCATAATGAACTAATACTTACATCTCATACTTATAGCAGAATACATATTGTTGATGATCCAAAAATGCCAAGTTGAACATTTACACTCAGGTCATGGCATACTCAGACAAATACCATGCTCTTTGTGGCTGTTGCACTGCCCAGATGCAACACTGTTGGAATGATGCACTGTTGTTGTGACAGAAATGAAGTCTACAGCTTGAGCACAGGGCTTTTTTGTAAGACACGTGCTTCAAACAACTTATACTTGCCTCTCTCATTCAAGCATTCATAAAGTTTTGTGTTTGGAGCTTCCTTCGAAAATGTGAAAATCTGGCACAGATCACTACAGGGGAAATTAGGTTATAGAACAATTCAAGTTCATAAACACTCACCAATTCTTAACCCTTTAAATGGCATTGAACTACTACATGCAACTGTTGAAAAATAAGAATATAGAACAATTTTAACACACCTACATTCAAACAATACTAATATCAACATTGTTCTTCCACAAAATATGCTAACCTCAACTTTGACAACACAATATTAAGCAAGACATCAAGTTACCCAGTTCATTAAAAAGAAAAATGAGAAAACCCCATTTGCTCATGACATGAAAATATACAACTGCAAGCTAGCCACAATGTATTTACATGAGAACATCATAGGGATGATCAGCTATTTCATAAAGCAGTTCACTCCATAGGAGCGAATGGTTAGACTATGCTGAAATATGTTGCTGCTAAAAATAGATTTACTCTTCTAGAGGCTTGTTCAGGAGTACAAAGCGCTGCATGAGCGCTTTATGTTGGCGATTGAGCGCTCTTTGCCTCTCCTGAACACCTACAGATTTAGTGCAGCGCTTCACTTGTTAAAGGGGAGGTAAATCTTCTGCACCCCATGTTGTGTTGCTCGACGCTAAGAAAGTGTTTTCTTTGCCACAGACATCATTTATGCACGTTTAAATGTATTCTGCATGAATAAAGTCCACTACTGTGTCATCCTTACTTGCCATTACTCGCGCATACAGAGCACTTGGGGCAAATAAAGCCCGTTCCAGTCCCAAAATGATGTTTCTGAGGGTTATTTTACGCATCGACGGCCACTGCGGGATCGAAGACACCATTTTGAAAATCCTGTGAATCACCTCGGATCTGTGATGCACAGCGCTGCTCAGCACTGAATGAATTACGCCCCAAAATTGCTGTTCAGGAGTGAAACACGTGCAGCGCTGTGCAGCGCTTCGCCTCCTGAACAAGCCTATGGTACTCTGTTTCTACTGCAACAAAGTGCAGTTGAGGTGGTGACAGGGGTTCGCTCCCCTGGTCTCCTTCATGTGACTGCAGGCAAGTCCCCTTGCCACATAAATACCTCCACTCCTGGCGTGCTGTGGAAACCATGGGTTGGCCACTAGTGACAAAGTTCAAGAGGATGTGGACGATTACAAAAGCAAAATTACTCCTTGAACTCAACACCAATGACAATTACATGACAGCACCCTGCACAAGCCTGATATGTGTGGATTAGCTGTGAAACATCCAAGTACAACTATTCAGCTTCACTAACTTTTCTTAAATCCTTCAAATGAACAGAAAAAAAGAGAGGCAAGAGTGCTTTAATTGAACTTGCCACCAGGTTTTGTTCAGACAGACATCCACAACTTGGCACATGACATGGTGGTTTCTCAAAGTGTGACCAGTCTAGTGAAAGCTCAAGGTGGTAGGTAAGTTGTGGCATGATCATTTCATTCAGGACTTGAAAGAAGCACCACCCCCAGTGCCTCTGATCACAGCAAAGAACATGACCGAAGTTTCATTGCAGACTGCAGCACAGACTAAGGGTCATGCCATACAAGGGATGTGTACAGGTAGTTTCAACAACGAATCCTCTGGCCTCAGTGCCTAGACAGGATGGTGCAGCACTGAGCCAGCTCTACTAATACACCAGAAGAATAACACTCTACTTGTAATAGTTTTCACCACAAAGTGCTAGTGATGTGAAGTATCATCTTCCTTAATCTTGTCCACCAGGAAGAATGGACAAAACACATTCAGGACATAAAAAAGATGTAACTACAACAGTACATACAGCCAGAGAGCAGGAGGAACAATGTAATCTGGGGGGGGGACATTTCCACAAGGGACCACTGAACCTGCATTATGGTCAGAGAGCAGGAGGAACAATGTAATCTGGGGACATTTCCACAAGGGACCACTGAACCTGCATTATGGTCAGAGAGCAGGAGGAACAATGTAATCTGGGGGGGGACATTTCCACAAGGGACCACTGAACCTGCATTATGGTCAGAGAGCAGGAGGAACAATGTAATCTGGGGACATTTCCACAAGGGACCACTGAACCTGCATTATGGTCAGAGAGCAGGAGGAACAATGTAATCTGGGGACATTTCCACAAGGGACCACTGAACCTGCATTATGGTCAGAGAGCAGGAGGAACCATGTAATCTGGGGACATTTCCACAAGGGACCACTGAACCTGCATTATGGTCAGAGAGCAGGAGGAACAATGCAATCTGGGGACATTTCCACAAGGGACCACTGAACCTGCATTATGGTCAGAGAGCAGGAGGAACAATGTAATCTGGGGGGGGACATTTCCACAAGGGACCACTGAACCTGCATTATGGTCAGAGAGCAGGAGGAACAATGCAATCTGGGGACATTTCCACAAGGGACCACTGAACCTGCATTATGGTCAAAGAGTATTAGAACAATGGAGCTGCAGCACTTTTAGAAAAATAGAGATGTCCCTAAAAATATGTGACTTGTACTGCTATATGCTGGCCTTAAAGCTAGAAGTCCTCTCAGGCAAGAAAGTTATTGAAGACTGTAAAAGACTCAGAGACATTAAACCACAAATAGCATTTGCAGCCTAGTGTCTTGTGAGAGAAGAATCTAATATGCCACAGTTCTCAACCATTCTCATGACACTGTGAAGATGAGTAAAATAATGTTGACATATCTTTTTGTAACTTTTTCCCATCCATTCATCAGTCTGCAAATCAGTCAGTATCATCATTCATCCAATAGTTAACAAATTAACTCTTTCCTCATCTCAATGCCATGAAGTTGCCAGGATCAAGTAGAATTGTGGCTTCACCAGTTGCTCTTACAGCATTTCTCCTGCACTGGAAGAATCTGCAGGTGACAATGATTGCCAAATGAGCCTGCAATAATGGTTTATTAAAGCAGTCCTCTTAATGCTCGACCTTTCCATTCAACCATAAAGGTTATATGTGTGTGGTGTGTGTGTGTGTGTGTGTGTGTGTGTGTGTGTGTGTGTGTGTGTAGGTGTGTGTGCAGTGTGTGAGCGAGAGAGAGTACTACATTAGATTCACATCCTTCATTCAGAATATTAGAGACCAAGTGGATGGAGGAGGACTGGAGTGTCATGATGAGGGTGTCATTAATCACTTGTAAAACCATGTCACAACACACACATACACATACATGCATATACATGAATGCATGCATACACATGCATGCATGCATGCACACACACACACACCCATGCATGCACACACACCCGACAGAAAGACTGCCTTCTACAAGTCTACAAATCCGGGTCTCATCCACAATAGTTTAAGGATAGAGAGCATTAATCCTGATGATACAGTATCTCCACAGCTCATGTCAAAAATACCCAGAGGAACCTTGGCTACAGTCATCTCCAGGAAGCAGAACAGCACTAAGCTCTACAGCTCCAAGGGTCATGAGTGGCGGGCAGCAGCCAGATCCCTATTCTTCCTCTCTGAGGCCAGCAGCTCTTCCTGCACCAGCCTGAGTGTGGCAAGCAGTGAGTCCCGCTCCTGATGGGCGTGGCTCAGTTCCTCCTCCAGCTCCACCAGCCTCTGGTGCAGGTGTGCCATGCCCCCTCCTTTGCTGTCCTCCTCTGCCTGGGCTTGTCTCTGTGCCTGCACCTCCAGCCTGCCCTTGGCCTCCATCTGCCATTGTTGCAGCTTTTTTACCTGCGCATACAGGAACATTGAAGTAAAAAATGGGATACATGGCCTGGGTGAAAGAAACGTAACAAGAGATTTTTGTACAGGTGACATTTCAGTGAAAGACTGATTGATTTTATAGGTGGCTCACAGAAAGAAATATGGCAGAAACAGTAGCATTGAAAAATGTAACTCTCTACTACAAAATGAGACAGTAGTCACCTAACTTAATTTAGAGATATCAACCAAATGTGACCCTCCATCACAAAATGAGTCATGTTGCATTTTCAACATTTTAAGATCTTTATGTTTTCAAAAAAAGCACACAGCAAGCTTTCCAATGGTGCAAGAATCATGAAAATATCACTATTCTACAGGATTTCACATGACTTTGAAGATAGACACACACAAAAAAAACGTTTTTTGAGAAAAACGCGTTTCAAGTTTATAGACATTATTCCCCTTTTTTCCTTAGCAACCCTTATTCTAGACTCATGAAATGTGCCACAAAGATGAAGCAGTGTATGGGCAAGTATCCTGCCAAGTTTATTAGCATTTTCTGGATGTTTCAATTTAATATGGCATTTCAAATGCAGACCTGTCACCTTCCGAGCAGTGCAAGAGGAATGTTTGGAGTATCAGCAAGCAGAATATAGCAAAGATGAGCAGGATTCATCACATCTCCAAACCTTGACTCAAATAGAAAGTGTAGAAACAGGCAAAAGCAACTTTTATTTCAATTACTTTTTTCTTTCTTTCTTTCTTCCAACCTTATAATCTTTCTTTTTTTCTTCTTGTCTTTTAATGTTACCATATGAAAGTAAAAGCTTTTCACAGTCATTGACTTTCAGATGGTTTTTCAACGTTCATTTGTTGTGATGCATCAAAGGTCTCTTTTCTATCTTTTCTTTCTTTTTCTTTTCAATAAGTGACCACGCGTCTCCCTATGCGATTCGTAAGAGGCGAATATTTGGGGACACTGTCACTTGAATTAAGTTTACTCTAAACTATTCTAGTGATTTTTGTGCTTAATGGCCTTACATAGCCTACAAAGGCTGATAGGCTGTAAAACACTATCCATCCATCCATCCATCCATCCATCCATCCATCCATCCATCCATCCATCCATCCATCCATCCATCCATCCATCCATCTATTTCACTGAGTTTACAGATTATGTGCTGCCTAACAGGGATAGGAGTCACTAACAAAAGCTCACCATCCCACCCCTTCACAGGGCCGACCAGTCACTGTCTTCAGAATCTAAGGCCTCGATAGCGCACGCTTCTGACTCGCTCTCAGAACTTTGATCGTCCAAGTCATCGGGGTAATCTATTCGAAAACTAGGAATTAATTATTCTTCTATGACCTCTTCAAGCTCAATCTTCTCATCTGCAGTGCAGATATTTGCAGTGATCGCAGAATCTAATTCCTGCAATCAAAGAGATTGTTCATCGCATGACTAGAGTCATGCCACAGTTACTTCCCTTGCTTTGTCAGCCAATCAGAGAAGGGTATTCCGCCATAGCAATGTATTGTTGTCTTGAATAGCTAACTTTCAAGCCAACCAGAGGAGATCTACAACCACCAGCAAATCAAATTTGGCTTTGGTTGGCAGCCTAGTGTATTCCCGTGTCAATCTGTTGCAGTGGCAGCTACGAAACTTTGAGAAAATGCCTGATGTTTCTGATCGGTTCACAGATGTTTTCTTGTAAATGATTTACCACCACATCCAAAAAACATCATAAAGCATACTCATACATGTTGATTTCAAAAATGAAACTTACTCATACAATGAAGAAGGCACTAGAGGAGCCAAATAAACAAAAATCTCGAAGTCGACCACTTCAATCCCAATGTCCTTTAAAGGCGGTTTGCGCAAAATGACTCGACTGTGCAACGGACTCATTTAGTGATGGAGGGTCACAAATATGGTGAGAAGACTTATGTATGTAAGTTTTGAGATTCTGATAGGTTTGGTACCTCCATCCATTTGTTTATTCCACAACATCACATTTTGGGGAAATTCAGTAATTTTCTTTGCATATTCTGCAAAAATTCGACCTTATTCTACTAAAACAGGAGTGATAATTTGGTCTGTGCATGAGTGATAAACTGTATACAGATCAGCCATGGGTTGCATATTCATAGAGTATATTCTCCCAACCCATCTTTTCTGAGTTTTTTTCATTGGTAGCTGTCCAGCTGGTCAGCCAATATACCAAACTCTAAATAGCCATCATGATGACAACACTATGTCACATGAAAAACACTGCCTTATTTCTAAAGCCTTCTGTCTCGAATCATAATGACACTGAGTGACAGTCTTCAGAAGCTCATAACTTTATCACTAAATCTCATATTTTCAAGCTTTTTGCACCACTGGAAAGAGAAAAGTCTCCATTTTATAACTATACTTATACAGTGAAACCTCTATTTCATGATCCTCTCTCATAAACGACTTTCTCTCGATTGAGACTTGAAAAATTTTAACGGATGTATTTTCCTATCAATGTGACCTCTCTTAAATGACTTAATTCCTCCAAAATGCAACTTGCAACCATTAATCCTCGGCATTTTAACGACTTTTTGACCTAGATATTCCCCAAACTGCAGTCCCTTTAGTAGCACATGCAACTGCAGTTACTGTCCATTCCAAAATGACAGCTTTTACAAGTGGTGTTATGCACACTTAGTGCAGTAGGAATTACTTCACGTTCTGTACGGATTGTCTGCCAGTGATGTCTCCCAAGACCAAGCGAATTTGGTCAAGGGGCAGACAACTTTCGTGCATTACGGAATAATGCTTTTGTCCAGACTGGCTTGAAAGAGAAATGTTAAACTTCATAATAAACTTGTCCCACAAGTTTCGCTCTGCATGAGATAGCTGTCTGAAATTTCCAGCCATCGCGGGTTCAACAGTTTGAGTCTCATAGCCATAGGAAAAAATAGCATCGACTCGCAGCAAGCTGCCGCGCTAGTGAGTGGAGAGGCAGAGGCTGCTCCTGGCGGCCTGGTTTCAATTTTGATGCGAACGTGTCTGCATTGGTGTACAGGTGGCCAGGAGGGGAGGCAGAGGCTACTCCAATGGCAACACTGACAGTGACTAGAGGTCTAGCATTTGTCAGTTAAGTTAAAGTTAAAATTAGGTTAAAGTTAGGCCAATTTTCCTCTGTTGGCAATTCAATCAGCATGGAGTTAGGGAGAAAAAAACACGAAATGATCAAGTAAACAATTCAACGATCGTTACAGCGGTACCATCTATCAGTATATTTTTCAACCAAAATCCCTGCCAGAAACTTCGCAGCCAAAATTGAACCTACATCATTTGCAAGTAGCAGTTGTATACATGTACATTATACAGTATCATGCATGGATAAAAGACAGTTAACCCAAGTTTGTGAATACATGTATATCTATCCTTTCACTCATAGACTAGCTCCATTGTGTTGTGTATGTCAGTAGATATCAGCCTCTTCCAAGTTCCTTTATCTCCTGCATTCTGCTCATACATGTATTGGTGTTTTAAGTAGAAAGGGAGGTCTAGCACACTCCAAGTTAATGGTGATAAAGATGTATTGTGCATGTCTTGCATTGTGTTTTATGTTGGCATTATTTCTATATATAATACATTATGTTCATTTTATTCAAATCTCCCTACCTCCATTTTAAAATTACCTCCAAATTAAGACCGGATTAGGTAGGTTTTTCAAAGGTCACAAAATTGAGGTTTTACTGTACTTCAGAATTTCCAAAAGGTAACACTCATCTTATTTTATAGAATGCTGACATCTCATGATGAATTATTTCTAGATCTGATAATCAATCTCTCTCTCAATCATTCTTCAGTTGCTTAAAAGGTACTCACTATAACATAATCTGTTCATATTTTGTATCAAAAAATTTCATTCATTCTTCCATTAATTCATCAATCCTTTCTTCCCTTTTTTCTCAGCCATTCCATTTTCCCCAGGCCTGACCTGTCCCAGAAGCTGAGAGTTCTCCAGGCGCAGTGCTTCCATGTGCTTGAGCTGTGCCTTGTGCTCATTGAGCTGCTCCCCAAACCAGCGACGAGCTTTAACCAACTCCAGCACCTGTTTGTGCAGCCGCACATTCTCTGCCAGTAGCAAGTCAGGACTCTGCACCAGGCCGGTGGGACTGAGGGCGAGGGTGGGACTGGTGGCGGAGTCCGCAGTCTGCACACTGCCACTGCTGGACAGGTCATCTCTGCCATCCTCCACTGCAGCCAGGAAAAACTCAGTCTTAGAGAGAGAGACAAGAAGCTGACACTGCAACAAAATATTCGGTCTCCAAGATGTTTAATTGACTCCGAAAGAAAGATCTCAGTCACACAATGTAAAATATGTATGAGAGCATTGCATTGCTAAAGAAGCTATTCACAGACAACTGATAACAAGTAAAAGCCCAATAAGATTCATACATTTCATTCATACTGAAATGACAAAACCTCAGAGTCACCACAAACAGCTAACAAAGAGTGCATCATAGACATAACACTTCTAAACAACACATCAGCCACACAAAAGCACAAATGGGACAAGAGTACTGCAATGGCAGATATGGAAAAATGTATCACCTGAGACATGATACACCTACCAAGAAAAGGAATATCTTGTGATGACCATCTGAATTGTGCCACAATCAACCTGAAAAGCTTCCCATGGTGAAAACCTAGTGCTAATTTCTGACTTCCCATGTCTCCTGTTGTCCTTTCTGCACCAGCAAAGAACTCATTACTCAAACCAATGATAAGAGGTTCAGTGCAACAGTATGAGCCCTGGAATCAGCTGTCAACATAGTGGCCAAAACAAACTTCAGTAACAGCAAATAGGCTAATGCAAACATGGCGACAGTGTGGCCACAGCCTCCATTAGTGCCAGTCTCCCTAATAAATTAATGGCTGCCTCACTTTGTCCAATAAAACATTCACTCTTCCCATTAAAAACACACACTCTCAAAACAAGTATGTGCTCTATCAATCAAACATGTACTCTTTCAATCAATCTGTTCTGGAAAAACCAAAGCAGGCAGCAGAAAAGGATTTTCTTCTCTAGTTTGACATTCCCCCCGTGGGATGGGGGTAAGAATAGACCAACCATAAGTCTCCCTACAACATTCATATGGGGCAAATAACTTGGGAAATCATGAGGTGACTTGCTCTTATTCTAACCAGCTCTAATGATCTTTTTTGTGATTAATGGCCATATAGAGCCCACAAAGGCTGATAGGATAAAAAAACTCCACCCATCCATCTCTAGCTTGTCAGCAGTATTTCAAATCCATCCAGTGGTACTTAACGTCTCTCTTCATCTAAAACCTTTAATGCAACATGGTGCTGTCTCTTCCATTCATATAAATGATTTAAGTAAGTGTCCATCTTACTTACAAAGCATGATCATTTTGAATAAATCTTTATAGAACAATAAGAGCAAGTGATCACCACAGTCATGACCCAAAATGGGTTTTGGATTTTTATGGTATATCTGGTGTGTGTCATATGATTTGCCTGTGATTTTAGTGCTCTCAATGTTGTGCTCTGGCACTTTGTTCTGCTCTTAAGTTTCAACTGTACCTTGTGGCACATGTCATTGGCTTTTTTATTTCAAAGTCTTATCAGCAAGGAGATCAGTGCTTATGGATTTGGAGGCTAGGTCAGTCTGTCAAAAGTTTTTTTCCTCAGTGCCATGTTCTTGGGCAGTGCTGTTCACAGGTTTTGTGGCAGTGTTGGGTCTTGCTTGGGTAGACCTGAGCGATTTATTCGCTGGTTTGTGTCTCCTGGTTTTGCAGGCATGTTCAGGAGCGGTCGTGTAGATGTTCCTGGAGGTGCATATTGTCACCTGTTTAGATTGAACCAGAGTCTGAAGCCCTCCTGACATGGTCTGTCTTCGATCTTATTCTTGTTCTTTTCTGGGTCTGGGAGGTAGCTTCCCACCTCTTCGTTTATTGCAGAGCTTTTGGGGTCTCTGGCAATGTCTTGTCTATTGTCTTGTTGTGTTCAAGAAGCGAGAAAGTAATGCCATGTGCTATCGTTTGTTTATCTTTAGCAGACCACTATTTTCTATAAATTACATGACGTTGAAATCTCTGATTTGGAGGAGAATGATGTCACGGATGACATGAGAGGAGACCAGAAAAAAGGGGAAGGGAAAGATGGAGAAGGAGAGGGGAAAGAGAGAAATTGATTTGGAGAGAAGTGGTGGAGGGGTATCAACTGAAGGGTTGGACTGATATGGACACCCTGGCCGAGTTCGATGTTGACGGAGGCAGAGGAAGCTATTTCTCGGAGTGATGGGCAGAACGCCAATATGAATGTTGCTGTCTCATACGGTACCAAAAAGTAATGGTGTGCGTTTCCTGATTGAAAAGTTGACTGAGGATTTCAAAATGTCATTGTGGAAAAATGAAAAGAGAAAAGATGAATTGATGGAAAAAGAAGAGAGAGAAAGAAAAACTACAGTTTGTCTCGCATTTTTGATGTTTGCACTTCAGTGGTTCATCGTTTAGACTGTGCTCTTGGTCTCTGTGACTTTTTGTGTGGGAAACTATATTGGATGTTTGACTTTGATTTGTCTCAGTGGCTGAGGGACAAAGATTTTTGCTGAGTTTCTGGGGTTATTTTGTCACAGTTTCCTCCAAATTCTTTTGATCATATTTTTATTTTATTTTAAATAATCATCTTTATTCAGAAAGGGGAGTATACACATCCATCTGACCAACACTTTGCACAGAAACAACAGTTTAAAATAAGAAAAAGAAAACCAAAGAAAAAGGATAGAGAACCTGAAGAATTATACGTATAAGTACATGCTGTAGATATCATGGGGGATGGTGAGCATGAGAGAGAGGGGGGGAATTGGAGGAGCTCAGGAGGCCTTGGGCAAAGGGCAATTTCTTGTTAAGTTTATCGTGTCTTTATTTATATTGGTAGAACTGGCGACCACTTGCTCTGAAGCTGATTCAATATTCCATTTCTGAAAGCAACTCTTTCCTCAATTCTATATGTACACTGAAGGACTTGCCTAAAGGAATCAAATGCTATTTCGTAATTTAGACACTTAGCTTGATGAATATTTTTTTTGCTAATACATGTATTAAGATATAATTTATGATAGGAGAAGCGAGCTTGTCACCAAAGAATACGGAATAATTTACATTTGTGGAAAGTTGCCTTTCTGATTTCTAGATATTGCTGTAGTTTGCACCAGAAATCTTGTATTATTTGACACTCCCAGAATATATGTTCCTGTGTTTCAACACAACACCAGCAAAATCCACAAAGTGATGAAGATGATTTTCCTATACATAGAAAGGAAGGTGTTTGTTGATGAAATCCGAAGTAAGAATTTGAACTGAAAGGTCCTTAGCTGAGTGTCTATTGTGCATTGCTTTGGCAGAGTATAAATGCTTTCCCAGTCAATGTTATTGCCCTCGAATGAATTTTCCTACTTTTGGGGGGAATGAATGTCCATGTCCATGTTGTCAATTAGAACTGAGTAAAAGAAATTAGTACATTTTTATGCCCTATTTATTCTTTCACTTATTCTTTCACACTGACTTTGACATTGGTTGTTTTTTTGTTTTGTTTTTTCCATTCCTGTGGAATACTTTTTTTGGTTTGGTAAGAAAAGATATATTCTGCATCCAATTCAAACTTTGTCTTCAGATTGAAAAATCTGGCTAGATCATTGTTTTCTACAATATGTTTCGCCTGCAAGATACCCTGTCAGCCCATTGTTTGGACTTGACTGGTACCCTGCAATGACAGATATTTGAATTATACCACAAGGATTGTTCTAGTCAGATGTTGTATTGTGTAGTCTGAGTGACGGGCGTCCTTCTAGTCACTGTGGGAGCGCAGTGATTAGAGGACGGCCGTTCACTATCAAGTAGTTGCAGTGAGGCCACGCCTTTTGGGGCGTGTCCCTCACCCGTGAACTTGCGCGAAGAGGAGTATCATTGTTTACCTTTGTCATGTTGTAAGAGGGGAACTATTTTTGGGTTGGGATTTCTTTTCCTTCCAGGTTGTCATTGATTAAAATTCATGTTTTGAAATTGATTTATCTCCTCAGTGTCTTTATTGATTGCTGTTTCTTGTTTTATTCATTTTAAGTGTTTACAGGAGTGTGGCAATCGAGGTTTTGTTGAAAACCTCTCCAAGCTAAATTGAATTAATACCATCTTTACGAGCCGCATAGTGGTGAGCTCCAAATTTCAATTTGGTTTGGCCAGGGGCCCTCCCCTGGGGTATAACATCACATTAAATTTAAGCAACAGAAAGCCTGCATCTAACATCACCAGGCAGGCTTTGGACTGGAACCCACAAGGAAAGCGCAAAGTGGGTCGACCAAAACAGACTTGGCGAAGGAGTGTCCACGCTGAAGTAAAGGCCACCAGAATGACATGGGCGGAGCTGAAGAGGACCTGCCAGAACCGTGTGCGTTGGAGGAGTGTTGTTGCGGCCCTACGTTCCTTAAGGAATCAAGAGGCATAAGTCAAGTTTATCCAGTTTACTTTAACTGCTGATTGAAAGCTCTGAACATCTAACATTTTAAAACCATCTTTTTCTATCTTTTGACACATTACTTTTCAAGCTATTCCGTCAGGTTTATCATTCCACAAGAACTTAATAAACAGTTCCTTGTTTATTTCCTTTAGTAGATTTTTAGTGGGATCAGGTAGAGTTGTTAATGGGTATAGTATAATAAGGTAAGCTACCATCTTGATGACTGTTATTTTACCATATAAGGTGAGATTACGAGGTTTCCATTCGTGTAATAGTATAACCATTTTTTGTATCTCTCATTTATGTTTATTTTTATTTTTATTATTATTATTATTATTATAAATCACTCTTATACCGCGTGATACTCCCACTCAGTGAGACTCAAAGCGCTTCAGCCGATGTCGAGGCTGCCTCTCAGTGTGTAGTGTCTCAAGTCAATGAGACCAGTGTCCTGCTGCCAAGGGCGCTGGCACACTGTTTTCCACAAAGGAGAAATTGTGCGTGCTGGGTGTTTTTACTGTGGCCGACACCCACCCGTCGAGGACATGAGCGTCAGGATCTTTATAGTGCGTGATTTTGATGTTGTGAATGCGTATCACACACTAGACCTCGGTTTATTAAGGTGAAAAATAATCCAAATGTTTTAACGCCCTCTGAAGTTCATGTAAAGTTCTTATCCTGGCATAGTCTGATCTGAGTGTCTTTGAATGGGTCTATTCTCAGAATGGCACTCTTTCCATAGCTGACTTTTAAGGCAGATTTTTCTACAAAGCTTTCAAGAATGGAGCAGGTAGTGCTGAGATTCTTTTCTGTTCCATCTAGAAAAATAGTAACATCATCAGCATATGCTGTCATTTTGACAGAGATATCCAGAAGATTGAAACCTTGAATATTGTCATTATCTTATTAAGTGAGAACAAATTTGTTACACAGCTTTGTGCATCTGTGTAAAATAATTTGATCCACTGTATCAAGTCTTTGCCAAAGTTGAAATGCTCAAGTGTTTTAATCATAATCATGATCAACACTGTCAAAGGCTTTCTTGAAGTCTAAAAACTTTTTATTAACTAGAGTACACATTTAGTTTTAAAGTAATAAAACTGTATCATCTGTTTATGTGCTCTCGTGTGTTCTGTGGTGTTTGTGTTAATCTCTAATTAGCCCAGGGGTTGGAAGCTCCCTTCTGTTTGTTTACTGCCAAGGGTCATTTTCTAAGTCACCACCACAGTGGACCCTGAAAATATGCATGTAATTTCCTAGTAAATGCCGTTGCAAACAGTGGCAGCCACACAGCCATCTTACTGCGGATGTGGAAGACGCCGTCGATGCCTCGCTGGATCACCATCTTGTGCAGCTGTAGCGCCACTGGAGCTGATGCAGGACTGCCTGACCCCTTGTTGACATCGTCCTGCAATGCACATGCACACAATGCACACACTATATGCACACACAATGTGCATACAATGTGAACACACAATGCACACACACACTGCACATGCAATGTACAAACAATGCATACACACACACAAAATGACTTTGGTATATCCATTTTCAACAACAACATGAGCACGGTCTACTGCGAGACCTCAGCCCCAACTCAGAGGAGCAGAGCCTGTTCTAAAGCGAGCAGACACTGGTTGTATCCAGTTTGAATTGTTGTTTTTGCATGCTGCACTGGTTTTCAAGGGCAAGCAAACAATCAGTCTCAAAATGTCTGGCTCAATCTCTAGTTGCTGTACACTCACTGATAGGCACCCTCCAAGTTCTGCAAGACATTTAACATCATCGACTGTAGCCGGATATCTTCAACCAATGTGTATTTCAATAAACAGATGATTTAGTTTCATGAAAAATACCTGGAAATACATGTACATTAGCCACTGCTAAATAAAAGGCAAACTCCTTATTTATTACTTTTTTTAAAGCATTTTCAGGTGACAAAGCAAGCAACACAAAGCACTCACATTCAGGACCAGAGTGATGTTGTTGAGACTGATGTCCATAGGGATCACCTCTGCGATCTTCTCATCAGTGACAAACTCAGTGAGGGCAGTCAGGCTGGACATCTCAAACTGGAGAGACAGATCCTCCGCCCTGACTGTCAGCTGGCTGTGCAGGGAAGCCTCCCCCTCACAGCCCTCAGGGGGTGGCCTTGTCACTGACTGCAACCTCACTGGGTACAGCCCATTGCTGCTGGCAATGCTGTCCATGCTGGGAATGTAACCTGACAAATATGGAGAAAGAAATAAAGGGAGTTAGGATCCATCGAGAAAGGCTACCAAATGTCAACAGATAAAAAAAACCATAAAAAGAGCTCAAAAGTTCCTGTAAGTTGGTCTAAGTTACAATTAGAATGAATGGTGCAGTTACAAATGAATCAAATGTTTATTAGAGTGAGTTGTGGATAAAAGCATCTCAGTGGGGCAAACCACTTTAAACCACAAATAGAAAAACAGATTAATATTATTCACATCCCTGGGCTACTATATTGTCAACTCCTGATATTTTCTATGCAGGCACATATTGCATAATCCCTCTGACATATTCATAGAGCAGGCCCCACAAGATCAGCAGCTAGTGGGTTGCAGCTGATGAAGAGGGCATCTAGTGGCTCTGGCCGTGTGTTGCTTTTGAGGTCACTTTACACAATTCTGAATATTCCACATAAAATTACGTGGGAGATCAAGCAAATAAAACTGAAGAATCTCTGTAGAAACGGCAGTTAGAGTTCTTCAGTTCTTCTTTTCATAAAAGGTGTGTTGACTTTAGTGGTCACAATGCGAGTGGCTACCTTTGGCAGTGGAGAACTTTGAGTAGAACTCATCATAGCTGACATTGCCAGGCTGGGAGGTGGAAAGGCTTGACACTTGCACTGCCACCATAGTGGCGGCATCTGTGGCTTGAACCATCAACTCCGTGTTCAGCAGTCCAAACAGCACCACAGACACCTGCACAATACAAGAGGACACTAATTCCCAAACAAGGTCCAAGAGATTCAAGTCAAAAGACAGCACTAAAGCAGCAAGCAGATTCAAAATTTTGGTTTAAAAACAAACAAACTTTATATGAACCATGCAGATCTAGTGTTGAAGAAATGACAATCTTTGTATGAACTAGCAAATTATTAATCATTATGCAATAACACGCACTCTCTCTCTCCATTTCTCTCTCTCTCATATGTGCACACTCTCGTTTACTTATGCACTAGTGCTCACACAGAGAGCATAGTGGTCTGTCAGTTTTCAACACAGGCACACAAAGCAAGGGGTCCATCTAATTTCAACACAGACATCAGTAGTACTAATGGCAAGGCAGCAGCCTAAACTCTGATGCAAAAAGCATGCAGCACACACATGCATGCACAGTCCACTTGAAAACATTACTAATACTACAACTACAACTTCTACTCCTACCTCTACCACCACCACTACTACTACACTTCTACTACTGCCACCACTACTACTACAACTGCTGCTACTACTACAATTGCAACTGCTAAAACTACTTATACCACCACTACAACTACAACTACTCTTACTACTACCACCACTACAACAACTACTTCTATTACCACCACTACTACTACTACTACCACAACTGCTACTACCACAACTACTACTACTACCACCACCACCACAACAACTTACTACTACTACTACTACTACTACTACTACTACTACTACTACTACTACAACAACTACTTCTATTACCACCACTACTACTACTACTACCACCACAACTACTACTACTACTACCACCACAACTACTACTACCACAACTACTACCACCACTACAACAACTACTTCTATTATCACCACAACTACTACTACTACCACCACCACAACTACTACTACTACTACTACTACTACTACTACTACTACTACTACTACTACTACTACAACAACTACTTCTATTACCACAACTACTACTACTACTACCACCACAACTACTACTACTACTACTACTACCACAACTACTACTACCACAACTACTACTACCACAACTACTACTACCACTACAACAACTACTTCTATTACCACAACTACTACTACTACTTCTACTACTACTACTGACCATCTCCTTGCCCTTGGTGGTGGAACTCTCTGCATACAAGCTGGAGTTGTCATCATTGCCGCCATCGCTGTAAGTGTCGGTGGATGCCTCTGATGGAGGGTCATGAGCAAAGGCAGGAATGTCCTCCCCATCATCCCAGTTGATGTGCTCAAAGTCGTCATCAGAGAGATCTGTCTGGATGGACAGGCTGTCCATGTCATCACTCAGAGAGTCCTCATCTGGCTTCAGCTTGTTCAGTTTGTCTGTGAAGTTGTTGAATGCACTGCTGAATGCCTGCAAATACATACAATTCTAGTGAAGAAAACAATCTCAGCTTTTCCTACAATGACCATTTACTGATCTGTATACTAAATCATGTCAAATAACACACACAAAATGGATAATGAGTAAAGAGAACTGTCAGTCAATAATATAACAAGAAGGGCAAAGCCCATACGACTCACATGCTTGACCTTGACCTCTATATGACCTTGACCTTCAGGTGACCTTCAAGGTCAAGGTCAAACAACTAAACCTACCAATGACATCATACACAAAGAAATGCTTTACACATTTTTCCTACCAAAATACATGTGACCTTGACCCAAGGTCAAGGTCATCCAAGGTCATGCAACACAAAGCTGTTAATTCAAGACATAGGAAGCACAATGGTGCTTATTGGCACTTTCTACCATGAGATATAGTCACTTTTAGTGGTTCAATACCCCATTTTGGTCACAATTCATAAGGGTCAAAGTGACCTTGACCTTGATGATATGTAAACAAATGTGTCTCATGATGAAAGTATAACATATGCCCCACATAATTATTAAGTTTGAAACAGTTATCTTCCATAGTTCAGGGTCAAGGTCACTTCAAAATATGTATACAATCCAACTTTGAAGAGCTCCTGTGACCTTGACCTTGAAGCAAGGTCAACTAAACTGGTATCAAAAGATAGGGCTTGCTTTGACCTATATACCACTTGTAGCTAAGGTCGCCATTCTCAATAACGTGGGAGAAAATTGGGAAAATGTGAAAAATGACTGTTTTTGAAACCACATTTATGGCTCCTGTGACCTTGACCTTGAAGCAAGGTCAAGTCACTATGTATGTTTTTTGAGGCCTTGTCATCATACACCATCATGCCACATTTGGTGTTGATAGACTTAATAGTCTCCGAGAAAAATCCAATGTTTAAGTTTTTTACGCCCGGACGGACGGACGGACGCCTGGACGGACGGATGCCCAGACGGACAGACGACACGGCTCAGTACATAGACTCACTTTTGCTTCGCATGTGAGTCAATAAAAACCGCTGGCATTGAACCTCCAGGTTTTGGCATTAAAAAAGATCAGGTTCGAACCCGCAACCTCTCGAGAAAAGAGGGGGGGGAAAAGAAAGGTTCGAACCCGCAACCTCTCACGTGTACAACAACAGGTGGGGTGGCTCTCTCTCTCTCTCGAATACCATACACTCATTAAAAAAAAAGAAGCTTCTCTGCGGATTCGAACCCGTACGCGCATCCCCTACAACCAAGCATGTCCCAGCGACAAAAAATATTCGACGCGCGTACCGAGTGAGCTAATCCATAAAGCTGTGAGGACCTCCAGTAAACCTGGAGGGATAAAAAATCATTTTTTCTCCTTCACCAATGTCCAATCTCCTCGAAATTATGTCACGTTATTTGACGTCAAATGATCACGTCACACATGCCAAAACTTCCCTTGAGTCGGGACATAGTTCCGTCCCTTGCCTTTTTTGCAACCCCAAAACGTTAAAAAGTCACTTTTTTTTCAAACCTCGATTCTGAAAATTTGATACATTCAATCGGACCTAACTTCCAGTAAGTGTGCAAAATGTCAAGGAAATCCGTCCAGTAGTTTTTGAGATATCAGCCGTTAAGTCGGGACTGACAGACACACAGACAGACAGACACACACACAGACAGACAGACACACACACAGACAGACAGACAGACAGACAGACAGACAGACAGACAGACAGACAGACAGACAGATAAAGCTGTGAGGACCTCCAGTAAACCTGGAGGGATAATGGAACTCTATATTAGTTTTGTCTTTGTAGCAAGACAGAGAAATCTATCAAAAGTACACCATCAACCAATAGCTTTCACTTGAAATGAATTGACCCTTTTCCTTCCATCATTACTCTCAAAAACCTCAGTGTTCTTTGGAAAACATGGTTTATTCATGTGGAATATGAAGATATCCAATTTATATGAAGTCCTCACCTTTTTCACATTAGTGTACTTGAAGGCCTTTATGTTCTACTCTAGAAAAGCGATAGTTCATGTATTCATATCACTGTAGACATCCAAAGAAAGGGGCCTCACCTTCTTGACATCAGTGCCCTTGAACCCCTTCATGTTCTTGAGGGAGGAACTCTTGCTGTCCATGCCAAGGCCTGAGTCCCCTCCATTGGAGTTCATGGTGACCAAGGAGTCCTGGTCTGCAGAGCTAAGTAGACTAGAGACAGACTGAGTTGTGCGGTGCAGACCCCCTCTTTCACCTGGCCGCCCCAGAACCCCCTCAGCATAGGGGGCATGGTCCTGGGGGGTCAACATAGCTCCCTCCAGTGTCAGGGACTGCAGGGTGGAGTCACTGAGTGACTTGCTAAACAAGATGTGAGGGTTGCCTCCCCCTGGCAACTGTGTGTTCCCCTTGGAAGCTTGCAAGTCCACATCTGAAATTAATAAGAAATCATAAAAAATCTAATTATTCATCGACACGAGGATACTCACTTTCAACACACACATTATAGTACATATCACATTCATGTACACATACTTGGTGGTTTGCTTTTTATGAAGATGCTAGAGGTGCAATTTTCAAGCTGCGTGGGCAGCTTGTGTATACATACACACACGCACATGCACAGTGCCTGAACATCTGTCAATTTTAGGCAAAGGCATGGGAATCAGAGAAGACAAGACTGCAACCCTAACGCAGGTGTGCATGCACACCTATACAAATGCATGCAAGCACAATCAAGACATACACAAACACAAACACACACACATATACGCTTCTTTTCTTCTCTTGGTTGTCTCTCTGGTGTTGCGGAAGACGACGTGCTGTGCCATCATCTGTGGATGTGCATATATGGCTCAGAAGTCCAAACTCCAAGGCACAAAGGCGACTGCAGGTGAGGCAAGGAACACCGGTCTGGACAGTGGTTGAAGCAGCTCTGTGTTGCCTTGAGCGCGCAGCTTCAAGGCAACAACCGCGGCCATCTTCAAAAGCTCTTGCAGCTTCTCAGGTGGTGGCACGCTGCGCCAGAGGGTTCTGTCAGCAGCAGTGGCCTCAAGGTGCCATGGTTGGAAGTTTGCCCATTTGAGGTTTGCCTTGAGGTTGTCCTTGTACTTTTTCTTTGGGCTTCTTGGTTCCGACTTCCCTGTGCCAACTCGCCATAGAAGAGCTGCCGGGCGATTCTGGACTCGTGCATGTGGATGACATGCCCAGATCATCAAAGCTGGGCATTGAGGATCTAGACATCGATGCTTGTGGAGCCGGCGCTGTCAACGACCTCCACATATACACACACACTCACGCACACATACCCCACATTCACACCCCATGCTCATGCACGCACACCCCACACTCAGGCACGCACACCCCACACTCACGCATGCACACCTCACACTCATGCACGCACACCCCACACTTACGCACGCACACCCCACACTCACGCATGCACACCCCACACTCACGCACGCACACCCCATACTCAGGCACGCACACCCCACACTCACGCACGCACACCTCACACTCATGCACGCACACCCCACACTCACGCACGCACACCCCACACTCATGCACACACACCCCACACTCACGCATGCACACCTCACACTCACGCATGCACACCCCACACTCACGCACGCACACCCCATACTCACGCACGCACACCCCACACTCACGAACGCACACCCCATACACACGCACGCACACCCCACACTCACGCACGCACACCCCACACTCATGCACGTATGCATGCGCGCATGCACACACACACACACACACACATGCACTCTCTTACTTCAGAACGAGTCTCCCACTGACCT
>JAWQFJ010003942.1:30000-62500 GCA_034096865.1 Theodoxus fluviatilis
CAAATGGATCTTGTGCAGAGAGCGAAAGCCAGTGCAACACAACTTACAAGATGTGTGAGAAAGTTGAAGTGTCTGTCACCAGATGCTTTTTTCAGAATGTTGGACACACAAGTCCTCAGTATAGTGTTATATTCCTCAGAAGTGTGGGGACTGTGTAACTGTTCTTTAAGGGGGGACATGGCGTACAAAAACGGATTAATAGAAAATAATTCATAACTCAGCAAATATGAAAGCTATACTAATGAAATTTTATACAGAATACAAACACACTGGAAGGTATATTTAAACAAAATTTTATTGCTGAAGACTTAGTTGTTCATGTGTTATAGCAAAATAACTGAAAAATAAACATACCAATTTTCTCCCCTCCGTGAAATTTTAATTAATAACCTTTTTATGATCAACAATGATTTTAAACAAAGAAGAAGGTCTATATTATTCAATAAGATATAATAAGTGGATTACTAACACTTCTAACTAATTTTAGTGGAATTTAGAAAAAGTAACCAAAAAATGTGCTCCGGGCATAACATAATTAAATTTTTACAAAAATTAAGCAAATTCAGCTACACCTTTCTGATTGGTCTTATTGAATGCAGTATTTATTCATACATATACACACACAATTTCAGAAAGCTATCTCAATCCTAAGTGACTTTATTTTTGGGGAGAAAATCACTACCGTTGAAATAAAAACCACATTATGAGAAAATTGACTTTAAAGTTTGAGAAAGATTAAACGTTAACTACAACTGAACCATAACAGATACAATTTAATAACATAACTCATTGAATGTGTCGTTTATTTGTTATCATTGTAGCAAACTTTCAACTTATTATCTTAATTCAAAATATCAGGATAATTAGGTGAAAAGCATCACCTGTAGCAAAACATTCCCGTTTTCTGTAAGAATCGCGTAATCACGGCAACTTCCGCCGTGATAACAGCTTCGTTCAGTGCCGTGTCTGTAGATAAGAACGCGATCGCTGTTGTATCACAACCTCCAGAGGCTGTTGACACGACTTAATTTCTTTTCTGGGCTTGCTTTTTCCGTCCATTTCTGCATCTTCCGTGGAATTGTCTCGATCGAGATAGCGCGAACTTTCGCGCGCTGTAAGCACACTTCGGAAAGAACCGATGTTTGCTTCGGCGGCCGACGTTCAGGCCGGAAACAGCCGAAGTACGGTTCGGCCGTTTCCGCCTACCACTTCCGCCAGTCGAAGTACGGTTCGGCCGTTTCCGCCAGCCACTTCCGCCTGATCACGCTGTGATCACGCACACAAGCGGCCAATCAGAGCCTAGCTGAGAGACAGGCCGTTATTTCGAAGCTTTCCATTGGTTTGCACTGCCCTCCGATTTGTACTTCGTGTGCCTTCGGTAATGATTCTTCGGTACCGGAAACAGTTGCAACGTAAAGCCGGGAAATGAAGCTTTGATGCGATACCAAACATGTGGCGTTCTTTGGAAGGAAGATGCTGAAACTAAGCTTTCAAATCTGTGCATTTTGGCTTCCTGGTTAGTACTTTTTTTTAATCTAGCGGTGGGTACCTTACAAAACAAATTGGTTTAAAATACTTTGAAACCTAAGCCAGCAAAATCGATCGCACACACGTGTAGCGGAGATGTTGTAGATTCCAAATCCGCGCTTAACACGAAACTCAATTTCTGAAAATTTTTCATGAAATTCTGCAGGCCGTGTCCCCCCTTAATAGAAAGTGTACATTTGAGCATTTTGAAGAGATTTTTAAATCTACCCATAAAGGCACCAAACCTAATTGTTTATGGAGAAACGGGTAGGTATACACTTCAGGTTAATGCCATCATACGTTCAGTAAGGTACTGGTTGCGACTACTCTGTATGGAAAGTTTTCGATACCCACAGTTGATATACAAAATGCAAATGAATTCTAACCTGGAAAATTGGGCATATCATATGAAAGTGTTGTTATGTAAGCACGGTTTTGAACGAGTATGGGAGAGTCAAAGTGTACAAAATGAAAGGGAATTCATTAAGGAACTGAAAAGGTGTTTGATCATTGAATTTTGTAATGACTGGAAACGGGCATTGCTAAGTAGTGCTAGGTATAGATTTTATTGCCAGATAAAGCTAAGGTGGGGAAGAGAAAGTTGCCTGTATGCGCTTGATAAAAAACCTTTTCGTGATGTGTACATTCAGTTCCGTTCTGGATTTAGTGAATTATACCCTCACAAACTGCGCTATAATCCCGAGAATCCAGATGCATTGTATGTTTGTCCTTCCTGTAGGGATGAATTTGAATGCGAATTTCATTTGCTGTATGGCTGCCCAGTATATGAAGATATAAGGCGGAAATACTTGTATAACATTACTGACTTGAGAAATGTTGGACGTTTATTTTCTGATAGTGATCAATATACAATAAGATCATTAGCTATGTATTTGTATTATGCTTTAAAGCGTAGACAAGAAGCTGTAGAGATTACAAATGCCGATGAGGCATACATGTAAACATTGTGACAGGCCGGAGGCCTAACAAATAAACTATGTCGTTCGTTTGTTTGTTCTCTCTCTCTCTCTCTCTCTCTCTCTCTCTCTCTCTCTCTCTCTCTCTCTCTCTCTCTCTCTCTCTCTCTCTCTCTCTCTCAACTGTGTTCAAATACTGCTTTAAGAAATCTGGCAGACAGAGGCAAGGCAGGGGTGATGCAAATTCTTCTTATTATACGCAAATTAGACTTTGTGTCCCCTCATGTTTTCTTTAAGATGTTTGATGCACAGATACAACCGATTCTGTTATACTCGTCTGAGATATGAGGTCTAGGAGACTGTGAAGTGATTGAAAATGTACATATGCATGCCTTGAAAATGTTATTAAGGCTATGTTTCACTGAAAATTGGGGTCCAAACGACAAAATCGTCAATTTTTAGATTTTGGCGTCAGTTCACTCTCGAACCATCCTAGAACACGTCTCTGCTATTCATTTGGTTCAAATTACGTGTAAAAGTACCAAAAACCGCACAATTCAAGAGTGCTATGACGTATTTTAATCATTATCAAGCTTTATTGATTCTCAAAATTCACTCTCTTCCTTCAAAGATCGGAGAGACGATCGTTCGTGTGATTGCCGCGTGCCATATACCGTTGGAACGGCTATCCTCTGCACCTCATGAATATTAACAATGCTTGGGTGTAGCTATTGATATACGCCAATCAGAAGCCGTTTTCTATCGCTTAGGAGTTCAAGAAAGTTAGGAGAACATTGGCTGAAACAGGTCACATGACCAAATAACGCGGCCTGATTGGCTCCTAGCGTAAACAACATGGCAGCCTCCGGTTGAATCGATTCTCGCTTCGATCGTGTTCGTGCCTGTTACTCGCAAATCATGGGTCGAAAAAAGCAACTGACGGTGCAGTATCAACGCAGAAAGTCTTCGGAAAAAAGAAGCAGCTCGCCGCAGCTCGAGAGACTCGCTGGGAGACACAAAAGCCAGACCTCCCCGCTGCTTCTCCTTCGCAGTCCGCACAACCGTCAACATCAGGAGCGAGCAAGTCAACGGTGCCTCATGAGAGATCGAGATCTCCCCAACCAAGCACCTCATCTGGACTTCGAGGGTCTTTGAAACGTCCTTCTACACCACCTGCCGTACCAGGACCCGATGGGAAACTTCTACGCTTCGGTGAGGAGTCTGATTCAAGCAACGGGACTGAAGTGAAGGTGTGTGAAAGAACGTGCACCACTCAAAAGCTCAGCTACTGCTTCCTCGCATCTGAGAACAATTGTTGACTTTGATGAGCTGAATGAACTGATAAAACTTTTATTGTGCCCTCAGTGTGGACTTGAGACTGTTGAAATTAGATGTGATGGCTCTCAGATCAAAGGTTTGTCCGTCCCAATGACCCTGTTCTGCAAGGCGTGTGATGCAGACCTTTATATCAAAGCGGCACACAAGCAAGAAACTGACTTCTGGCAAAGCCTTCGAGGTAAACAGAAGAGCAGTTATTGCTAGCATGCTGTCAGGACTTGGTGTCTACAACTTCAACAAGTTCTGTGAATATATGAACTTGCCTGGAATACAACCCAGTGCCTACCACAACCACTGTGACCAAATCTTTGATTCCACGGCAGATCATCAGCATCGTGTGAGATCAAAGGCTGTCAAGCGAGTGAGAGAGGCCTACAAAAAAACTCTATCCAGAACTGCAGGAGGATGACACTCTGGACATCTCTGTGAGAAAAGCTCTGTTGAGGAAGGAGGGAGGCCCTGCATATCTCTCTGGTGGCTTCTAAACATCTGTAAGCTACATCCAAGAGACTTTTGATTTCTATCACTTTTATTTGCAGATTTTCTCATATTTAGTATTCTTGTGCATGTTTTGTGTCCAAGAAAGATTTTCTATCCAAGAACAGTACAAGTGACTGTCCTGCTGTCAGTATAACAGCTCAAAGCTGAATTAAAGGCCACTTTGAAGTACTTGGCTGCTGAAAGACTTCCAAAGGGTAGACACATGGTGGTCGAGTGCTCACATGGCTGTCAAGTTGTTCACATGGATAGTAAACAACAAGGAGAGAGAGACAAGGAAAAAAACAGAGATTGGCCAAAGCTAGGATGGAAAGAGCTCTGCAGAGGAAGGAGAGGCCCTGCATACCTGTCAAGTGGCTTCTAAACATCTGTAAGCTACTTCTAAGAGGCATTTTGACATCAATAACTTTAATTTGCATTTTTCTCAAATTCTGTATTTGCGCGCATGTCACATCATTAGTGTTTTCATATTTTAGTCAATTTTGGAAGGAAACCCCTGAAAATTTTACTCCAACTTCAAAATGTGTCACTTTTATCATCCACAGAAACATTTCATGTCTAAATTTAATAGAGATGCCTATAAAACATCACAAAGTTTAATCTTCATCAAAATTTAGCATGCGGATGTACATAGAGTGAACAGTGCTTCAGATTGTTTTCAGACTTCATGAGCCCAATGACCCATGGCCAGGCAAAATGATGGGTCAATTTTGAAAAACATGGGTCATTAACAATCGAACCTTCACTTCAAACAGAATGACCCTTCACCCCACACATGACACCCCTACATCATCCCGCCCCCCCCCCCCCCCCCCCACCCACACACAATGAATAATTAAAAAAGTAAAAAATAAAAAAATAAACAAACACATGTCAAGCTGTGTGTCTTTCAGTTGTTTTATTGTCTCTTTTAACATTTCGTTCTGTGGACACAGAGTCATGATCACTCAAAACCCACTCTAATCTTTCTTGGTAGCATGTTTTGTTTAAACAAACTTGGTTTTAGGGTCTAACACAATGAAATCTAACAGAGATCTGCTTCAACCAGTCAAACACAAAATCACTCCTCTAGTATTCGCTCATTCACCTTCTATTCGGAAGTTTGACGCATACAACCTTACACTCTCACAGTTCACATTTCCACAACCGATATAATCAAGAGGAAAACGACGCAAAACCCAACACGACAGCGAGCCTGACTATCACTTCAGGTGACACTAGGTTTAATGTACTGAACCCATCCCACCCACCCACCGGTCCCTCTCTTTTTATTCTTCTTCTCCGCTCTAGATCTCTTCCCTCTTTAAACCCGCCCCACACCTATCCCTCTTTTATCCCTTTTTCCCCCCTTCTCCGCTCTAGATCTCTTGCCTCCAGGCCCTCCTCGCGACGAGTTCGCGGCACTTAGCTATTTTTAGAGACGACAGTTTGCTAGATCAGTTCAGTTCAGTTCAGTTCTGAACTTGCTAGATCACTGACCCACTAAACGATGGAGGAGGGGAGGAAAGGGAGGGGGACACACATGCCGCCTTGCCGACATCTAAGAGAAGAGGGAAGGGGGAGAAAGGTTGGAGTGCGGGAGGCAGGAGTTGGAAGGGGCGTGGGGAAAACACGTGCCGGCTGGCTGATCTGTGAGAAGGGAGAGAAAAAACGATCGCTTCAATTTTCAGCTAGTAAGAGATAAAAACTAAACAGTTACCGCTTGCTTTATTCTTGCAAAACATTGAAGACAACGTCAACTGACGTTGGTTTTCTTCAGTTTCTTTTCTAAGCCTTTTCTTCGGTGGCAAACTGATAGATGTTCGCTGATTGGTTGTCTGCTGGCTGTTAGCCAATCACACAGAGCGATGCATCGATGCTAGGCAAAGCAGCAATTTGGCGTCGGATTTGGTACTCCGTGGTGTGGTCACATGTGCTTGTTGTGGCTTAGTGGTACAGATGGACCGAGGATTGATACAAGTTGGCGATTTTTATGACGCGCCCGGCTGGCGCATACACATTGAAAGTAACGCGCCATTCTGATAAAATATGCGCCAATGGCGCGGGCGCGCCAACAATCTGAAGCACTGGTGAATAAAATTAGTTTTGAAATACATACATATTGTTTGTCCTTATTTTCTCTCTGCTACATAGTAGACCTTATAATAATGGCCTTATGGTCACAATTTGGGACTCCCCAGAGCAAGGGAAGATACTTAAACTGAGTTACTAATACATTGCAAAAACGATGAAATGTTGTTATAAACACCCATAAAACTTATTTATTTGGGGGGTTACAATTTTGAAATAATTGTAGAATACCTTCTTTTTAACAGGATGAGGATGTGCAACAACAAAAAACAAGAAAAAAAGCTGTGTTGAATGACCCCCTCTTTGATAGTGAAACATAGCCTTAAATGTGAGTATCAAGACACCAAATACCATGGTATATGTGGAGACTGGAAGGTATCCACTGCATATCAAAGCGAAATTGAGATCAGTGAAATATTGGCTGAAACTGTTGAAAATGGAAGACTTCAGATTACCCAAATTAGCATACAACATGATGGATGGATGGATCGTGTTTTACGGCCTATCAGCCTTTGTAGGCTATGTAAGGCCATTACGCTCGAAAATCACTAGAACAGTTTAGAGCAAACTCGAATCAACTCACGGTGTCCCTAGTTCTTCGCCTCTTAAGAATCGCGTAGGGAGACGCCGTGGGTCAATTCTTACCCCAAAGGCAAACCCACAGGGGGAATACAACATGATTTAAACAAGTTCATAGCAATAACTGGGCAACAAAAGTAAGACATCTTTTAATTGAATATGGCTTTGAAGAACAATGGACTAAACAACGTGTCTTAGAAGAACGAAGTTTCGTCAAGACACCGAGGGAAAGATTGATTGACAAATTTAATGAGGCCTGGAGAAAAAACCTGGTGGATAGTGATCGGTTTTCTGTGTATCGGCTATTTAAGAAATCGAGAGAGTTGGAAAGATTTTTATGCAGTGTAGATAAAAAGGTTTTTAGAGAGATGATCACTCGTTTTAGATTAGGAATAAATGACTTATTGTGCCATAGGTTACGTTACTGGACTGACAGTCCTGCTATTTGTCCATCATGTCATCAAGAGATGGAAAATGAGATACTCTTTTTGTTCAAATGTCCTCATTTAGCAGATCTGAGAATTAGATACATAAGTTTTAGACACAACAATGATACCGATGACCTGGTGGGTATTTTATGGTCGCAGGATGAAGCTGTGATTAGAAACTTGGCAGCATATTTGTATTTTGCCTTCAAAAAGAGAGAAAAAGATAATAATCCTCATTCAAATGAGTCATGAAACAAATCATCATTATTGTACGGGCTGGTGGCCTAACAATGAAATATTTCAAGTTCGAGTCTTGTAATGTCCAAAGCAAATGAGAAGAACTGAGTTTGTATGTCACACTGATAGGTCATATTTGGACGTCACTTGGACTTCGGGCGATAGTCAAGAAGAACAATAAAGAAGCAATCAAGATCGACACGAGCTGTTGATTATAATTTGATAGTCTTTTGTTATGGAATACAAAGACCTAAAACTGGCGACGAGGACTAAACAGATTGAGACCGTGCCGATTTGAGCAGAACCAAGTGCAAGCCATGGCGCTACCACACTTCGAGAAGTTCTCAGTCCACAGTGACGTTCCCAACGTCGGAAGCCGTTGGAAGAAATGGATAACGAAATTTGAAAATCTTGTCTGTGCTCTTGACATTCAAGATGATCTACGACGCAAAGCGTTGTTACTACACTATGCCGGGGACGAAGTGTACGACATCTACGACGCATTCACCGACCAACAGAAAGGAAATGGCGCGATGATCGGCGACCCACCCGACCAACACAGCAACGAATATGGCGTTCTCAAACAGTCCCTCAGTGAGTACTTCACCCCCAAACAGAACACTGCATTCGAAACCTTCAAATTCCGACAGGCAAAACAAAGCGAAGGTGAGAACATTGATGTTTTTTGTACACGACTGCGAGGTCTTGCAGCACACTGTGAGTTCGCAGATCTAGATCGAGAAATTCTAGCGCAGATCATTCAAGGATGCAGCTCCTCCAGAGTGAGGCGCAAAGCTCTCAAAGACAATCCGACACTCAAACAAGTTCTGGATGATGCTAGATCGCTCGAACTTTCGGACAAACGAGCGACCGAAATTGAACAAGCATGCAGTAGCGCAGATTCAACGGTAAATGCAGTGAACAGATCTAGAGGGCGGGGTGGACACAGAGGCGACACACGTCAGCGACACGACAACTCCCTGACCAGCAGCAGAGGTTACAGTCATAGTGACGACATTCCTGCACATGGCGGCGGCAGTTTCAGTCGTGGTGGCAATCGTGACACAAGAGGCAGACATGGACAGATTCAAAACAGATGTACTTATCCTGGATCTACACAGTCTACCTCTACATGCAACTACTGTGGCGGAAGAGTTCCACATTTACGAGAATGCCCAGCAAGAGGCAAAGAGTGCAAATTTTGCCACAAAATCGGACATTTTGCCAGAGTGTGCCGATCTTCCAAGAAAGTGAGACAACTTTCTTTCTTTCCAGTAGAACAAGATGAGGAACAGGTTTCCAGCAGCGACGAGAATCTATTCACTGTCACATCCAACAAGAACATCCTACCAAAGAAGTTGAAATCCACGTTTTCAATCACCCTATCAATTTTCTTGTCGACACAGGTGCAACTGTGAACATTATGTGTAGCAAAACGTTCAACCGGGTGTGCCCCAGGGTGAAACTCTCTGGACCCTCCCCTTTGATCTACGCCTATGGTTCGAGTACACCATTGCCAGTGATAGGACACTTTTCAACCCAACTTCAGTTCAAGGGCGGTAGGATCAACACTACGTTCTACGTAGTTGAGAATTCTTCCCGAAAGGCAAATGATCTACTGAGTGCCCAGACGGCGCAGTCCCTTGGTCTGATTCAGTTTGCCTTCACTGCGGTGCAGAACCCGACCACAATTCCTGAGGAGTTCCCCAGTCTATTCGACAGCAAGAGGGGTCACATCAAAGACACTAAGATCAAGTTACACATCGACGACAGTATTACCCCGGTGATACAAAAACACCGTCGGATTCCATTCCATATCCGTAAGGATGTGGAAAAGGAACTGGAACGTCTGGAGGAGGAAGACATCATCGAAAAGGTTGAAGGTCCTACTCCGTGGGTGAGCCCAATAGTTGTTGTTCCCAAGAAAACTGGAGGCGTCAGAATATGCGTTGACATGCGAGAGCCAAACAAAGCGATCAAGCGTGAAAAACATCCGATGCCAACACTAGACGATCTCATTGCAGATCTGAATGGCTCAAGAGTTTTCAGCAAGTTGGATATGATCAATGCCTATCATCAACTTGAGCTGGACGAATCTAGCAGATTCGTGACGACATTCACAACGCATGTTGGTCTTCAACGCTACAAACGACTCATGTTTGGAGTCAACGCTGCAGCTGACATTTTCAGAATACAATTTCAGAGCTGCTTCCCTGGAGCAAAGAACATGTCTGATGTCATCATCGTCCATGGGAAGAATCAAGAGGAGCATGACAGAGCTCTCCGAGCTACCCTCAAGAAGATACATGAATACGAGGCTAAGCTCAACAAAGGAAAATGTATCTTTTCCACTGATCAACTTGTAATATGTGGACACGGTTTTGAGAAAAACAGCATTGCAGCTGATCCAGAAAACTTCAAAAAGTCAAGTCTGTCAACAACGCTGAACCCTCCAAGAACGACAGTGAAGTTCGTTCTTTCCTGGGATTCACACAATACATGTCCACATTCATTCCAGGATACGCAACCCTGACGGAGCCAATCAGATGACTGACACGGCAAGACATTCCCTGGATATGGTCCAAGAAGAAACAGCAAGTGTTTGACCGGCTCAAACAGTCTCTGACAGAGACACCTGTCATGGCCTACTTTGACCCAGCCAAGAAGACAACCGTCCTAGTGGATGCCAGTCCGGTAGGGTTAGGAGCAATCCTCATGCAAGATGACAAGCCTATCTGCTATGCGAGTAAGGCGCTGACTGAAACAGAACAACGCTACAGCCAGACCGACAGAGAGATGTTGAACACTATCATCTGTACCTGTTTGGCGCAGCGTTCACTGTCATCACAGATCACAAACCTCTCATTGGAATAATGAAGAGCCAAAAGCAAACATCAGCCAGAATCGAGAGATGGAGATTGAGACTGATGCCGTACGAAATGGATCTAGTCTATCAGCCAGGAAAGGATGACCTGAATCCTGCTGACTATCTGAGTCGTCATCCCCAAGAAAAGGCAACAACAGACAACAAAGCAGAAATCTACATAAACTACATTGCTCACAATTCTGTCCCCAAGGCAATGACTGCAGAAGAAGTCAAGACAGCTACACAAGAAGACCGAACCTTGCAGAAAGTGATGGTGGCAATCCAGACTAGTCTGCGGACCGACCCAGTCATCTCCAATTTTGCCAGATTTCGAGACGAGATCTCCGCACATGATGAACTGATTCTTCAAGGCACCCGCCTGGTGATTCCAAAGTCCCTTCAACAGAAAACTGTGGAAATTGCACACCAGTCACATCAAGGAATAATGAAGAAGAAGAAGAAGAAGAAGAAGAAGAAGAAGAAGAAGAAGAAGAAGAAGAAGAAGAAGAAGAAGAAGAAGAAGAAGAAGGAGAAGGAGGAAGGAGGAGGAGGAGGAGGAGGAGGAGGAGGAGGAGGAGGAGGAAGAAGAAGAGGAAGAAGAAGAGGAAGAAGAAGAGGAAGAAGAAGAAGAAGAAGAAGAAGAAGAAGAAGAAGAAGAAGAAGAAGAAGAAGAAGAAGAAGAAGAAGAAGAAGAAGAAGAAGAAGAAGAAGAAGAAGAAGAAGAAGAAGAAGAAGAAGAAAGAAGAAATGAAGAAAAGACTATGAATGAGCCACAACATGAACCGCAGCAGAAACAGCACACTCCCACTCCACTGACGACAGTTCCAGCAACCCCTCAGCTGCGACACCAGATGCCCGCCATGCCGATACAGAGTTCAACACTGAGTACAGATCGTTCATTCCCAGCTACGACGTCAACACCTGGCAGAGCTCATTCTTCCGAAGCTCGACCTACACCAGCGAGACCATCCCGACAGCGATGTCATCCTGCTTACCTGGATGACTATGGAACCTGATAGTCATATGACTGACACAAGCCATGATTACCCGACAAAATATGGCGATAAGAGTTAACTGTGTCCGCAATTAGTGGAGAAAAATATAAACTTCAATGAACCGGAAAGACATATAAATTTACACAGAAAAGCACACACACACATTTGAAATCATTGTGAAAGTTCATTTTTTATTTATCAACATTCCGAATCAAGCTTTGAAAATAATATTTGCAAACAAGAATTGCAGGAAATGAACGTTAACCTTACCTTTATCTTACAAATATCCGAACAGAATTTTGAAATGAACACTTGTGAAAATTTGACAATTTACGTGAATACAAAGACACAAAAAGTCTCCCTCTCTCTCTCTCTCTCTCTCTCTCTCTCTCTCTCTCTCTCTCTCTCCTCTCTCTCCTCCCTCCCTTCCCTCCCCTCCCTCTCCTCCCTCTCCTCCCCTCCCTCCCTCCCTCCCTCCCTCCCTCCCTCCCTCCCCCCCCCCCTCCCCCCCTCCCTCCCTCCCTCCCTCCCTCTCTCTCTCTCGTCTCTCTCTCTCTCTCTCTCTCTCTCTCTCTCTCTCTCTCTCTCTCTCTCTCTCTCTCTCTCCTCCACGGCAAAACAACATCAAGGGTTCATATCTTAAGCTCTTGTTATTTTTCTTTAGGAGTTTATGATAGTGGCTCATATTGGAGGCATTTGGAAAGTCCCTTTTTGTGAGAAAGTTTCCAGAGAAAACAGAGTAGCAATGAGTGCTTAATGAAATAACTCCTGGACAATTAGCACAGCAACAAAGCACTCACACACTTACACATTCGCACATGTATATACACACACACACACACACACACACACACACAAACACACACACACACACACACACACACACACACACACACACATGAGACATAAAGACACTTGACTACTGGTAAGAGCTGCTGTATGAACATTGAAAGTCTCTGAGGAAAGCGGAAGAAGCATTCCTGGTGCACGAGGCTGGCTAATACCTGCCTGACTTTCGGATTAGGTTGACCTGGGAGGGACATCAATCATTCCTGAAGTGGCAGCGATAATGAATGAAGTGGCAACAAAACATGACGCCCCCAACGAAAATGGTCAAAGAGGATGAAAATGATCAAAGATAATGAAAATAAGTCAGATGACAGAAATTATGGCAGCGCAGACAAGGGGGTCACTTGATACGATACATCAGCACGCTGCCATTGCCAGGTGTGACCAGAGAGGGAACCCACTGTGTCAAAGAAACTCTCCAGCTACCTAATTGGATTGTCCCAGCGGAACCTCGTACATTATTCATGGCTTCCTTCTCTGCCGGTCATTTTTCATCTGCCTGCACTGGGCAGATCAGACCCCTTCTGCATTTCACAATATCACATCTGTACTTTGTTACATCACATCTGTACTTCGCAATATCACTTCTCTACTTCAATACACTGCTTCTGTACTTCGCAATATCACTCACTGCGATGCTCTCTGCTTCACTAGCTGTCTATATTGAGCACGAGGAATGTAAGAATAAGCTCCAAGAAATAAATATTCAGACCACCACCACCAACAACAACAAAGGCAGCTGGAACCGACAGATTTTTTTAAAGTGAATTTGCACAACGGCAGTGCCCCAGGGTATATTTATGAATCACTTTCCAAGGAAAACACACGACACACACACACACACACACACACACACACACACACACACACACACACACACACACACCACGCTGCCAGCCAATCGATTGCTCTCTAAACAATTGGTTCTCAAGTGTGTTAGAAGGATCTAAAATTGATATCGGGATGGGCAGAACAATACGAAATTTGCTCTCTTTTTTGTGGGTTACACAAACACACACACACCAAAAAAATGTCGGGCAGGTCAGTAAGACAGTACCTATCCAATAATCGTCGTCACTGATGTGCTAGAGAAGACCTACAATCTCTCGCTCGCAATCCCCAACTCTCATTACCACCCCCACCATCACCACCCCCCCCCCCCCCCACCACCACCCCCCACCACCACCCCCGTCTTCCGATTTTTATACGTCTTCCCACTTCAAGCATCCCTAAAATTTGTCGCCTTCCGCCGTGGGTGCGAATGGTCGTCTGCTCCAACCATGACGTCAATGGCGCCAAAGGTGTGAGTGCAGGCCAAACGGCACTCAAGCCGGATGGAATCGAGGACAGGCCACAGCTCTGCGTACGCGTGTTATACACCCAAGTCTTGGTGCCGGTGGTCTTGTAACTCTACCTTACGTAGTGCGATCAGTGCCTTACACTAATTGCTGACCTTTCTCTTTCTGAAACTAAATAGCTGACAACAATATAGCGATCTATCTCAGCAAATGAAATATCTACATTTTCCTTACCTTTTCTCATATCATGGGTTTGGAGGAGGAAAAACTATGTGTGCGAGAGAGCGCTTGTGTGTGAGAGAGACTGTAAGGAAGGGAGAAGGAGGGAGGGAGGAGGGAGGGAGGAGGGAGGGAGGGAGGGAGGGAGGGAGGGAGGGAGGGAGGAAGGGGGGAGGGAGGGATAAGAAGGGAGGGAGGGAGGGAGGGAGAGAGAGTCAGACAGAAAGAGAGAGGAGAGAGAGTCAGACAGAAAGAGAGAGGAGAGAGAGTCAGACAGAAAGAGAGAGGAGAGAGAGGAGAGAGAGAGAGGAGAGAGACAGAAAGAGAGAAGAGAGGAGAAGAGAAAGAGGCAGATGAGAGTGAGAGAGATAGAATCAGGCAGATATGTGTGTGTGTGTGTGTGTGTGTGTGTGAGAGAGAGAGAGAGAGAGAGAGAGAGAGAGAGAGAGAGAGAGATGAGAGGTGGGAGAGAGAGAGAGAGAGAGAGAGAGAGAGAGAGAGAGAGAGAGAGAGAGAGATTGATTGATTGAATAAACTTTATTTTTCAAGGGAAATACATGAATTAGGCATAACTGCCTATCTTACATCCAGCGCTTGTTAAAACAAGAAAACAAACAAATCCAATCCCATCCCCCATCCCTACCCACCCACCCACCCTCTATCCCACACAAAATTCACACAATAACACAGGTTACAATCAATTCATGGTAACGAAATACCACGTTGAAAATAGCCACAAAGTGAATTTAGAATAAGATGAAAGTATCTAGGATGACTGCATAAGAAAAGTATGTAGTTTCAATTTAAATTTCTCTAAAGATTTCGCAATTTTTAGAGAATTGGATAGTGTGTTCCACATAGTAGCCCCTGAATAAGATAGGCTATGTTTAAACAAATCAATCCTAGGTTGTGGTATTATAAAGTTATGTACACGAATATTTGAATGTTGGAATAAGTTTATCAAATAATCAGGCACATCACAATCATTAATTCTTTTCATTAAGACACATTTATTGAATTGTAAATGCTTATGAAAAGGCAATATGTTAAGTTCTTTCATTTTGTCATTTGTAGATAGTGAACTATCTGTTATCATAAGCTTAGAGGCTCTTCGATACAATGACTTCAGCCTTTTCAAGTTAGCGTCACTACAGCCATCCCAAATTGTTGACGCATAATTAACGTGAGATAAGATATGAGCATGGAAGAAGATTTTGCAAGTTTGAACGTCAACAATATGTCTTAATTTGGAGAGAAGAAATAGATTAATTGATATTTTTTACAAATATAATCAATGTGTGATTGCCATCCTAAATGATCATCAATTATTACACCAAGAACTTTGTGCTCAACAATTTTTTCGATTCTCAAAGAATCAAGAACAAGAGGAAGAGATAAAGGATATATTTGATGTTTTTGTCTCGTAGTTATCACCATATATTTCGTTTTGGAAGGATTAATGACCATATGATTCGAAGAGCACCAGGAACGTATTTCATCCAGGCTCCTTTGAAGTTTTACTGCCACACATTCAGTCCTGACACCTGAGGTTGAAAGTGTTACATCATCAGCAAACATATCACATGTAACCTCTTTATCAGAGATATGTAATGGTAGGTCATTGATGAATAGGCAGAACAAAAGAGGACCTAAGACAGAACCTTGTGGCACACCCACTTGTAAATGGCCACAAAAAGAAGCATGTCCATTGAAATAGACATACTGCTGTCTGTCTTTTAAGAATGATTGAAAGAATTTCACCGTGTTACAACCATTTAGATATTGTGATAATTTTTCAATTAAAATGTCATGATGAACCATGTCAAAGGCTTTCTTTAGATCAAGAAAGATGGAACCAATCAACTGTGACCAATTAATGGCACATAGCCAAGAATCAATCAATCGAATTAATGCTGTGTGACAAGAATGTTTAGGCCGGAAACCCGATTGAAGAGAATAAAGTAGATCATGTTGATCCAGATATGCCATAAAAAGCTTGTGAATATGCTTTTCAAGTGGCTTTGATAGTATAGAAAGTATTGAAATGGGTCTAAAATCATCAATATTCAAAGGAGTCTTCATTTTTGGTAAAGGAATTACTTTCGCTTTTTCCATTCATCGGGGAACGTGTGATTGATGATACACAAGTTATATATATCCAACCTCAGTTCCGTCGATGACATCAACCTTATGGGCGGCAGCAACAGTGAATTGCAAGACCTCACCGACAGACTTGCAGACAGAGCGAGAGTATATGGGATGGAGGTCAGCATGGAGAAATAAAAAACAATGGTGAACAGCACGACCAACACCAGTGCAGACATCACCATGAACGGCGAGAAACTAGAAGAAGTCACCAGCTTCAAGTACCTGGGGGCAACCCTGTCCAAGGATGGCACCAGTACCACGGAGGTCCGCACAAGAATAGCCATGGCGACCTCAGCGATGGCCCGACTGAGCAGGATGTGGAGAAGCAACTCCATCAGCTTCTCCACCAAGTACAGACTCTACAAGTCCCTGGTGGTTTCCATCCTACTCTACGGCTGTGAGACCTGGACGTTACTGGTGGACACAGAGCAAAGGATCCAGGCATTTGAGTCCAAGTGCCTCCGAAGACTGCTCCGCATCTCCTACTTGGAGCACAAGACAAATGAGTTTGTGCGGAACTTGACAGCAGCATTTGTAGGCTTACAAGAACCACTTCTGGCGACCGTCAAGTGACGCAAGCTGGCCTGGTTTGGCCACGTCACCAGGCACGACTCCCTGTGCAAGACTGTACTGCAAGGCACGCTAGAGGGCGGTCGTCGCCGTGGTCGACAGAGAAAGAGCTGGACGGACAACGTCAAGGAGTGCACGGCCCTCCCCATGAAAGAGCTGCTCAAAACAGCCACCAACAGACCTGAATGGCGGAGGATTTCCGTGTCGTCGTCCCTCATGTCCCCCCGACGGCCAGAGCAGCCAAGGGAATGAGATGAGAGAGACAAACCAAACCTGAACCTTGCAAAAGCATAAAGAATATCATAATAGTAATCATTCTTGATAGAGGAGTACCAACAGTATCTTGCACTGGTGCCATTTTTCCCCTGCCACAGCTGTCTGTGACAGTCTCAAAGCCTTTGCTTAAACGCCCTGAGGTAGGCTTTTTCATTGCCAACGTCTCCAATGAGCCATACATGAACAAATCCTGACCTGGAGAGCCATACTTTTATGAGAGTTGTCCAATTTCTTTTACAAGCAAAACGTTGGGCTTTTTCTACTATGTCAGCCCAATATCTCAGAACCATAAAGCAGGAGAGATTGTACTTGGGAGTCGAATAACAAAGAAGATAATAGTGTTTGTGTTATACATTGAGAGGTAGCCTTGTGGAAAAGGTGAAGCCCAAGTACTTATAGCTATTTACAACTTCAAGCTTCCTGTCAGCTAAGGTCCACCTTTCCCCCTGTGCTAAATGGCTTCCCTTACAGAAGACCATCACCTGGATTCTGTCCAGGTTAACCCTCAAACCCAAGGTACGAAACGCCTAGACAAGATTATTTAACTCGTTTGTTAAACCACTCGGAGTTGTAGAAAAAAAAGCAACGTCATCAGCGTATAAGCAAAGACCATAGACATAAAGAAGCGTCACTCCGCGATTTTACGCAGGACGAGATTTAGAGTTGCGTCCCTTGTTTTCGGTTGGATGGCAGGCGAAATCAATGCTTGGAGCGATTATACCAAAGAACATAGACATAAAGAAGCGTCACTCCTCGATTTTACGCAGGACGAGATTTAGAGTTGCGTCCCTTGTTTTCGGTTGGATGGCAGGCGAAATCAATAGATGCTTGGAGAATCTCAGACAGACGTAAATGCCATCAGGATAGGTCCGTTCCCATTTAGATATAATGTGACAAATATTGTAAAATTTGGGAAAAAACAAAAATAATACGCATGTTCTAACCTCTCAACGTCAGTTGGAAACCTGTAGAAGTGTTGGGATGTTGACTGGCACGCGTAAAACCTGTTTTTACAATCCCGAAAGGAGCAACACAGGCCACACCATCTACTCATGTTACTATAATTACATCCATCCAAAAACAAGGGAAATTACTTGTGAGTGACTGTGACGTAAAAAATACCTGTGACGTAAGCAAAATCTCGTCCTGCGTTTTTACTATACAAGATACAGGAGTGACACTTCTTTATGTCTATGTTCTTTGGTATCATTCTAGTAAACTAGAGATTTCGCCTACCGGCAAAAGTATCTCTAGCACAGTTCACATCACGTGATGGAAGGTTTTTGGCCAATTTATTCATACGGAGGTCACACGAGAGGCTTGTGGGATAGCCGATGTGCTCCCTCATATACGCCGTTAAAGTAGTTCTAAGACTATTTCGCACAAAACTCTTAACTTACTCTTGTTGAGACAACAAACAAGCGTTTATTCGATACAATAAAATGTTTGTGTTGAAATGGAAACAAGTTTTGACATCTGAATGATTTTTGTAAAAAGTGGAGAGAAAAATTGTATCAGAACGAACTATTTTTGGCGCAAGGCTGTAATGCGAAGGGTCAAGCCTATTACGCATTCATTGCGAACTGTGCCAGAGTCAATACTCGGGTTTACAGAATGCTTTGGTATAAGACAGCAAATATTTCTGGAGTGCCAGGTTGCATCTGGACCCCGTGTTACCCGAACTTCTGAACATGATGAGCAACATCTATATGTTACAGTCAAATCGGGAAACCAGTCATTTCCGGTAGTGACTAAACATTTCAGTCATTTCCAGAAATGACCGATCAAAAAAAAAAGCTATAAAAGCCCATACGTCTCACATGCTTGACCTTGACCTTTACATGACCTTGACCTTCAGGTGACATTCAAGGTCAACCAACTAAACCTAGCAATAACATCATACACAAAGAAATGCTTTACACATTTTTCCTACCAAAATACATGTGACCTTGACCCAAGGTCAAGGTCATCCAAGGTCAAGCAACACAAAGCTGTTATATCAAGACATAGGAAGCACAATGGTGCTTATTGGCACTTTCTACCATGAGATATGGTCACTTTTAGTGGTTCACTACCCCATTTTGGTCACATTTCATAAGGGTCAAAGTGACCTTGACCTTGATGATATGTGACCAAATGTGTCTCATGATGAAAGTATAACATGTTCCCCACATAATTATTAAGTTTGAAACAGTTATCTTCCATAGTTCAGGGTCAAGGTCACTTCAAAATATGTATACAATCCAACTTTGAAGAGCTCCTGTGACCTTTGACCTTGAAGCAAGGTCAATCAAACTGGTATCAAAAGATAGGGATTACCTTGCCCTATACATAGGTCAGGTATCCAATCTCAAAAACGTCAGAGAAAATTGGGAAAATTTGAAAAATGGCTGATTTTTAACATTTACGGCCCCTGCGACCTTCACCTTGAAGCAAGGTCAAGTCACTGTGTATGTTTTTGTACGCCTTGTCATCCTACACCATCATGCCAAATTGGGTGTTGATAGACTTAATAGTCTCTGAGAAAAATCCAACGTTAAAGTTTTTACGGACGGCAGGACGCCCGGATGACCGGACGCCCAGACGCCCGGACGGACGACACGGGTGACCTAGTATGAAATTATAACATGTGTACTACAATGTTATGAAGTTTGGAAGAGTTATCTTCCATAGTTCGGGGTCAAGGTCACTTCAAAATATGTATACAATCCAACTTTAAAGAGCTCCTGTGACCTTGGCCTTGAAGCAAGGTCAAGTCACTGTGTATGTTTTTGTACGCCTTGTCATCCTACACCATCATGCCAAATTGGGTGTTGATAGACTTAATAGTCTCCGAGAAAAATCCAACGTTAAAGTTTTTTACGGACGACAGGACACCCGGCCGCACGGCCACCAAGACGGCCGCCCGGACGGCCGCTCGGACGACCAGACGAACGACACTGGTGACCTAGTATGAAAGTATAACATGTGTACTACAATGTTATGAAGTTTGGAAGAGTTATCTTCCATAGTTCCGGGTCAAGGTCACTTCAAAATATGTATACAATTCAACTTTAAAGATCTCCTGCGACCTTGACCTTGAAGCAAGGTCAATCAAACTGGTATCAAAAGATAGGGATTACTTTGCCCTATATACCATATATAGATCAGGTATCCAATCTCAAAAACTTCAGAGAAAATTGGTAAAATGTGAAAAATGGCTGTTTTTTAAACAACATTTACGGCCCCTGCGACCTTGACCTTGAAGCAAGGTCAAGTCACTATGTATGTTTTTGTACGCCTTGTCATCCTACACCATCATGCCAAATTGGGTGTTGATAGACTTAATAGTCTCCGAGAAAAATCCAACGTTAAAGTTTTTTACAGACGCCCGGACGGATAAAAATTATGAGTACATAGACTCACTTTTGCTTCGCATGTGAGTCAAAAATCGATTTTAAATCATCAGTGCCCGTTATATTGCACTTTCATTTGTTTATCCTAGAAAGTTCCATTGCTAATCCCGCAAGGATAATCTGATTGCCGACAAGATAGTAAAAGTTCCATCTCTCTCTTTGGCGAGCACATTATCACTACCGACGCTGTTGACGTACATGTATTTCATGGAAAAATTTGACTGTTCAATTCCATGGAAACCATTGAACTTCCTAGAGACTAAGAAACATGGCGCTTACTTTGAATGGGAAAAACCTGTTTTGCGAGTCCACATGTTCAACTCCTATCTGAAATCTCAATTAAAATGCCTGAGACCATTCTTCCAACAAAATTAATGAAATAACTTGGGCCCTAGCGATCTTTGTCTTTCATTCACGTGCGATCCCAAAACATGGTCTCACTAGATCCGCATATCAAGAAGTCTCAGTGTCTGCCACTGCCGAGATAATTGTGTCTTGCACACCCCAAAAATAAGAACCGCAAATAAAACGAAAAACAAACCCAACAATGCAAGTTTGGGGTGAGGAAAACCACGGAAGTGGAATGAACAATCGGTGAGCTCTCCCAAAAGAGCGACTCGGCATCTTCTATGATTACCAGCAGTCAGAGTACCACCCTGGAAGGCGTCACACAAGACAGTTCGAAGCCCTCGGGGTCAAAGATTCCTTGTGTCAGGAAGGAAGTGCCAGACAGGACGACGGACTAAAACCCTGCAGGTGTCTACCAGGGCTTCATACCTTCTTCCTGAGCCTGGGATTTCAACAGACCTATAGGCTTTCACACGGCCGGTTCTCAGCTCTTGGGCAACCTATCAAGCTGAAGACTCTCATACACACACCAGTCAGGCTGAACTGTACTATTCGGAGTGCTGAAGTATCGATCACGAAACAAAATCCTACACGAATTATTGATAAGATATATTATTATACTGAAGACCAAGAACTGAACACGCGAGGGACGTGTTAAATTATATCAAGTTCAGGATTTCAACAGAGTAATATTCATGCCATTGTAACTCACCTCTGCTCCTGTCATAAAAAGGGGACAGGACAAATTTGAAAGGATACATAAGAACAAACATCGATATGTACGATAAGTATGAGTCTATCACCATTGACAACACTTCCTGGTCGACTGCTACAGCTGCGGCAGTAAACGATGGTGTTATTGCAGTTCAGTGCTGCTTTTATTGCTGTGACTACCTGAAAACTACAGCTGAACTAAAGACATTATCTCAGTTTGAGTGCGGCCATTCTCAGGTCATTCTCACGAACACTGCTTGCCATCATCTGCAAACCATCACCGCCACGTAGTCATCGTCGTCGCCCTGGGCACTCGCACTAACACAACAACCGCCTCCTTCATCGTCACCACCATCACTAACACTTAGATAATCACAGACCACTTTTTGACGTTTAACTACAACTCTGGAACCACAGCTCTAACAAAACTGTAGAGGCGACTTGGTTGCACTCGGTGCACGAAAAAGAGTAGGGAAAAACTTTTCTTATGCAATTCTGGGACACACAGGGGATAAGTGGGAAAGACATCCAGACAGTGCGGGGACAAGGGGAAATTTCGGGTAGTGTTGACGCTGAGAAGAAAATGAAGGATAACAAAAAATAGTAAGTGGGTCACATACCCTGGGGGGTGGGGGTGGGGGGTGGGGGAGGGAAGGTGGTTGAGAAGGGGGAGGTAGAGGTGGAGGGTTAGGAGCACAATTCTAATAGCCCGAGTCACAACTAGCCATGAAAATGGCCAGGAAAGCGCACTGTGTACAAAATATTCGAGCCATGTAGCTTCAACATCACTTCAGTGAGTGCTAGCACCGACGTCTGAAACAATCTATAAACAAGAAGGGCAAAGCCCATACGACTCACATGCTTGACCTTGACCTTTATATGACCTTGACCTTCAGGTGACCTTCAAGGTCAAGGTCAAACAACTAAACCTACCAATGACATCATACACAAAGAAATGCTTTACACATTTTTCCTACCAAAATACATGTGACCTTGACCCAAGGTCAAGGTCATCCAAGGTCATGCAACACAAAGCTGTTAATTCAAGACATAGGAAGCACAATGGTGCTTATTGGCACTTTCTACCATGAGATATAGTCACTTTTAGTGGTTCACTACCCCATTTTGGTCACATTTCATAAGGGTCAAAGTGACCTTGACCTTGATGATATGTGAACAAATGTGTCTCATGATGAAAGTATAACATGTGCCCCACATAATTATTAAGTTTGAAACAGTTATCTTCCATAGTTCAGGGTCAAGGTCACTTCAAAATATGTATACAATCCAACTTTGAAGAGCTCCTGTGACCTTGACCTTGAAGCAAGGTCAACCAAACTGGTATCAATAGATAGGGCTTGCTTTGACCTATATATCACTTGTAGCTGAGGTCGCCATTCTCAATAACGTGGGAGAAAATTGGGAAAATGTGAAAAATGACTGTTTTTGAGACCACATTTATGGCTCCTGTGACCTTGACCTTGAAGCAAGGTCAAGTCACTATGTATATTTTTTGAGGCCTTGTCATCATACACCATCATGCCACATTTGGTGTTGATAGACTTAATAGTCTCCGAGAAAAATCCAACGTTTAAGTTTTTTACGGACGCCCGCCCGCCCGGACGGACGGACGGACGGACGGACGACACGGCTCAGTACATAGACTCACTTTTGCTTCGCATGTGAGTCAACAAATGACTCCCGAACGAGATAATCGAAGGTTACTTACCCAGATCTAATAAAGGCAGAGCTCCCGAAACTGGTTTGGAATAAAGGATAGTTTGTGTTCGAAGCTCTTCATCACATGATAACAAACTGACGCTCTCCCAAGTGACACAAACAAAAAACGTTCCGCCAAAAGCAGATATGTATTAGTGTTCGAGGGCAACACACTGAATGTTTCACTTAATTGGACCATCAGCCATAAAGATCATACTGCGATGCAGGGGAAAATGGCGTTATATGGTCTTTACGTCAGTGTACGTCAGAACCAAAAACAAGAAAAGTTTACAAGCAAAGAACAGCCAACATTACAAATAATGCGTTCTAAAGTGTTAGCTATCACACACATGCACGAACGCGTGCACACACAGCACACTCACAGACGCACTGCATACGCATGCACGCACAACACGTGCACACTCATGCACACATACGGCACTCGCAAACCCACCCACACATGCACGCACGCACGCACGCACACCACTGACAATATTCCACAGTCAAATCTCTTGCACCGAAATGAAGCGTCAGCACGGTAAACTGAATATGCAACAAGTTCTGTAGCTTTGCAATCATATGTGGTGTTTGCTCCTTGGGTTCAGTGATGACTTGAACTGTGCGTCTGTCTGTGGGAATAGAGGTGGCTCTGCAGGCCCAGTCCGGACTTGCCGAGGCTGAACAAACGGGGCACTGGGTCTCCGATGATGTTCCCGGGCCGGACGCAATTCGATGGCGCCTTTTCTGGGTGGCTTGGGGCCTGACGACTTCGGTCTCTCTGGGGAGATGCCTGCCAGTCGGATGATGGTGTGCCATGGGGTCTGTCCAAAACCGCTGACATCAGCACTTCTGGTTCGAGACTAAACCACTTCAGTGGCGCGTTGCTTTCGCCAGGATCCTCGCCAATTTTGCGAGGAATAGGCCGGTGTCAACATGATGAAAGCAGATGCAAAGGCAGTCAAATGTTTGACACATGAAGACGCCGGCCTAATATTTGCCAACTAGGTAGGCTAAGTAAGTATGCGTCCCAGGCTGTCCTTTAAGCTCTCTGTGAGGCACATGCGTGGGCCTCGCTGACCCCGAGTCAGCTCCCCAAAGAAGGCCCATCACATGGCGTGGCCAGCAAAGCCGTGACCTCAGGAGGATCTCCTCGATGGAGGATGCCTTTTCTCTGTCCAGGACTTCAGTGTTTGTTACCGTGTCCTGCCACTTGATGCCAAGGATCGAACGAATGTTCGTACCAGCTTTCTAATGACACAAATATCAACCCCATGCCACCAAAACGTGCTTGACATTAGAATAAGCGTGAGTAGGAACACTTCCGGGGACTGAGGTATCTGCAACTCTGTGTGTGTGTGTGTGTGTGTGTGTGTGTGTGTGTGTGTGTGTGTGTGTGTGTATGTGTATGTGAGTGTGTGTATCACGGCCGTCCAGCAGGCGCTGAATTGAGCTGTTTAGTTGAAGCGAACTATGTATCTCTACAGGAGGACACTGGTCACGTACGCATCCCGCGCCGGCCTGCAGCGCGCCTGAACTGATTCGCGGCCTCTTTGTTCTATGTATTTTCGCTTGGGAATCATTCTCGTTTATTAACACTGCTAGAGTTTCCCAAAAGCTCATATTGAATGTATTTGGTGTACACCTTTTAAGAGACATGCGGCTGCATTCCATATTACGGATACTTTCTTCTTTTCCCTGAAGACGGCCTTGAATGTCTGTGTGTGATTTTTGAAGCAGAACACTTCATGTAGTGTTGAACTACGCTCGGGATCGCTCGCGCTGTGTCTACATGCCATTGGATATCTGTGCTTCGTTTGGACTAAACTAGAATTTCCACAACGTTCATTTGTTGGATACTTCTGGAGTACGTTTATTGACATCTTTGCAGCTGTATAGAGTATTTGTTTGTTTCCCCATTTTCTCGAAAGCGGATTCAGCTTATGATCGAGCGTGCTCAACGCATCATGTTACAAGCGTTATAATGGAGAGAGACAAGAGAGAGAGAGACGAGAGAGAGGGAGAGAGAGAGAGAGAGAGAGAGAGAGAGAGAGAGAGAGAGAGAGAGAGAGAGAGAGAGAGGGAGAGGGAGACACAGAGAGAGTGACAGAGAGAGAGAGAGAGAGCTAGAGAGTGACACAGAGTGAGAGAGAGAGTGACAGTGAGAGAGAGAGAGAGATAGAGAGTGACAGAGAGAGCTAGAGAGTGACACAGAGTGAGAGAGAGAGAGAGAGAGAGAGAGAGAGAGAGAGAGAGAGAGAGAGAGAGAGAGAGAGGATCGACTGAGTGGAAACTTACCTGGCACAATATCACATGGAGTGCAAAGACTTCTCTCCTCGCCGTTGGGAAAAAGTATCCCTTTTTCCGGTAAGACAGATTGAGTGTATGAATGTTACTGTGTCTGTTGCTTGAAAAATATAAGTCATATCAACTCTATGCTCACGACCGTGTTTGTTCGGAGTTGGAGTAAATAGCCAGATGCCAGCCACGCTGTGAAAATATGCTGTGCAGAAGCCGGCCGTTGAAGACAGATTGCATACAATCCACAATTCGTAGTCTATGCATGACGCATATCATCGTAAAGCAGAATTTCTGCTCTTTTCTGCTGAAATAGTTTAATTCATGCAGCACAAAGGAGCACAGGAAGGTTGAACAAAAAACAGAAGTATTTAGAAAGCTAGTTTCAGTGGGGGATGAATAGCGTGAGGCTCCTCGCTGCAAAATGTTATTTTAAGATTGCGTGACCCACTTCTTACCCCAGCATCGTGTAGCAGTGCGGCTGAACTAAACAGCCCTCTAGGAACGGCCGTGGTATGTGTGTGTGTGCGCACACTCACACACGTCATAACCACAACAAAAATTTACCAGAGATGACCGTGCACTCTTTTATATGTGTGGGTCTTCCTACTAAAGTCTTGTGTGAAACTGAGAAAACTGCATTTAACTCTATTTGGTTTGAAGTCGTTTGTCGAGAACTTTCAAGGAAACTAGGAAAAGAAAGATCAAACTCGGCTGAAGGAACCAACTTGATAGACCCGACAAAAGACACCACATTCCCATTCTAAGCACACTGCAATAATCGAGAAACAGTCTGTCTCAGAGGAGGATGCTCTCGCTCTCTCCTCCGCGGAGCTTGCAAGAAGGCACTGCAAGTCAGAGAGCATCGCGGCTTCCTTGAAAATCGTGAGGGTCGACAACGATCTGGAGCGCCCGCAGCTCCACCAAGAAGATGTAGATGCAGAAATAACACATTAGGAACCCCCACGCTGATTGATCGACAAGGCGGGGAGGGGCTGGCGCGAGCTGGCTGAGAGAGGGAGGGCGAGCGAGCAAATGAGCTGGATCCAGAAAGAGCATCCATGTGCTGCAGGCCAGGCATGCATAAACTTCTGACGCCGTCAGGGACACACACTGAACAGTCGTGCCATACAAGTTCCGAGGCAGGAACTGCGCTACGGATGGCACCAATGGCTAGTCGGGAATGTCCCTTGGCGGGGGTCCTGCCGTAGCACAGCACAGCGAGGCAAACGATTGGCAGGCAGTGACAAACGTCATTAGTCTCGGAGCCCACTCACCCACCCACCCCTCTCCTCCTCAAAGTCGCCTGCCGCAACTCGCTGACGCGTTTGGCATGGGGATAGACTGCCTCTCGTTTCCACAGGGCTGACTCCACAAGCGTTCCTCTAAGACTCCAGATTTGATTCACAACCTCTCCAGAGCGTCCTAGTTGGCTCAGAGCTTCTAGGCAGTAAAACCACACAGCTGAGAGGTCACAAGTGCCCTGAAATTGCTGCCTCTATCATCAGTCCATAGGTAAGTCACGATGATTTAACTCACTCTCAGCAATTCTTGTAATGAGCATGGTTGTGTGTGACATGTTGTATAACTAAACTAACATAATCAGAACGGTCGTGTTATCGCTGAGCAACATATTCTTTTCACTGGTGTGCAAAGCTGTGGAAAAAAAGAGACCGCTCGAGTATTCTCCCACAACTTCAAGTTTATCCTTCCCGATATTGCATCGTCCAATTTCTATCAACAGTCTTTTGTTAGTGGTGTTACTTAATCAGAATGCTATTATTCCTTGATCATAATATGATTCCAAGTATAGTACAATTACAAATATACATGTATAATCTGATGAAACAACACGGCTCATCCTAAAATGACTTGTCACATTTTAACCTACTTAACTGTTTACATATGCTAATTACCCATGTTCTTCCTGGCTGTCAATAACGCACGCATGCAGGCGCGCGCGCGCACGCACACACACAAACGAGATAAACTAAAGATATTCGCAATGGGGATAAAGCTGTTCTAGCCATGCCAAAAAGGACTAGACAGCTGCCACGGGACCCGTGTCGGGGCTGTAACTAAGAAAGGATTCAGCCGCAGGAAGACAGCTATAAGGAATGGTGCAACCAGGACAGCTGCACTACATACCGGTACCAGTGATGGCCTACTCATTACTGAATGGATATTAGACCCTCCAATGCATAATTCAAGTCACACGAGATGTCTGAAATGTTGACATTTCAATTACATGCCAAACATTTCGAAATTTCAGGGAACAAGCCAATTTTTACAAGTGACTGGGTCATTTGACACGATTTTTCATTTCTAACCTACATATCGATTTTGAAGAACTTACTCCGAAACGTTGCAGGTAATCTCAAAAGGCAAAAGGCATATCGTATTTGTGACAAACACACTCAAATTAAAGTATGACACTGATCATTATGAAATAGATTTGAACTACGGTGTTACAACTCTTGAGTGTTGTCTCTTTTTTTTCCATAGCTGAATATACTCACTCTCTCTCTCTCTCTCTCTCTCTCTCTCTCTCTCTCTCTCTCTCTCTCTCTGTGTGTGTGTGTGTGTGTGTGTGTGTGTGTGTGTGTGTGTGTGTGTGTGTGTGTGTGTGTGTGTGTGGATAAACGGCGTTTTCGTGTGTGTGTGTGTGTGTGTGTGTGTGTGTGTGTGTGTGTGTGTGTGTGTTTTGTGTCTGTGTACGTGTGTTTTGTGTGTCTGTTTCTGCTTTGCGTATATGTGTGTGTGTTTTGGTCTGTTTCTGCTTTGTGTGTACGCGTGTGTTTTGTGTGTTTCTGCTTTGTGTATGCGTGCATGTGTGTGTTGTGTGTGTGCGTGCGTGCGTGTGTGTGTGTGTGTGTGTTTGTGCGAGTGCATGTGTATGTGTGTGCGCGCGCGCGTCTGCCTGCCTGCTTACCCTCAGCCCGCATGCGTGCGGATGCGCCTGCCGCCACATAAAAAGACAAGAATGCACTTGCACATGGAGATTGTTTTTCCTGCCTGTATCGCAACAATGCCATCATCAATTACCCTTGTAACTGCTGCACTTCCCAAGGATCCAAGGCAATTAGTTCCAGCTGAGGAAAAAGAAATCAAGTGCCTGACAATGATGGCAAATTCTCAGAGTGCGAGTGCTTGGAGCACCCCTTGCAAGCTCCATGACGTAAAGGTGCCACTAGGTCACAGCATGTCGCTGTTGCACGAATTCACTCATAAAGAGCACAACGACCAGGGAACCAACAGAATTGATACATACTGCATTAAAAAAATTCCAGCACTGCGAAAAAAACACCCAAGAAACCAGAGCTACATGCATGTGCCAATGACAGAGCCAATGCATGAATTAACGAATGAAGCTTTTCGGCCTATCATCCATTGAGGGCTATATAAGGCCACAGATGACGAAATCAGTGGAGCTGGTTAGAGTATGAGCAAATTGAGTCTCCATTTCTCCAGTTATTCGTCCTTTACGACTTACATACGCTGACGCAGTTGCCTATTCTTAACCCAAACCCACAAGAAATGCGCAGTCATAAAGAGAGCAGTGACAACCTACGCGGCAAACCATAGGAAAGGCTTCTGGGTGCCAGAGACAGAGAGGAGTGGTCACAGTCCAAGATCACGTGACAGCCAAGTCATTTCAGTAAGTACTCCCACCGTCCCCGTCAGTGTGGCTCCTGCAGCAGGCTGCTGAGCCATTCCCGCCCTTGTCTTCCTTGACTTTGCACAGCCACAGGCTACTGCCAGGCCGCAGTTAGATTTCGCGTGCACTTCCATCAGTAACTTACACCGTCATGGGAAATTCCCTAGATTGTTATCAAGACAGCTCTAAGATAAATACTAGCAGCATTCGATTATGCTTGGTATAAAAACAGCCCCTTTTTCTCTCTTACGATCTTTGACCTATCGTTTCCAGCTCCACCCCCAGTAATTCTTGGGCTCCGTACGATTTCCTGTGACCTGTTATACAAAGCATTGCCCAACGCAGCTTTCCCACTCTACTAGTACTAGGCACTTCTGGAGAGCAGAAGCCAGGTGTTTCCAGTAACAATTGGCCATTTTGACGAGGAGAGACTGAAAGAAATGGCCCATTCAGAAACCCCAGGGGTGCAGCGATGCCCACATGCAGCTGGGACTTTCCATGACTGCCTGATGGTTTGTGTCAAGCACCGCTGTGCAAGCACGTTAGGGATCATACATATTCTGTCCCTTCCAACCTGCAGAAGATTTTGTCCTCGTTCTGTCTCTCAAGGGAATGCAGCTGTCCTCGCAAACCAGCACAGAAGTACTCTGAGCGCTCGGGAGTGGCTCGGTTCTTTCTTAACTTGTAAATTTTCATATGTGCTGTGAATATGCACACGAGAGAAGACACACATTCAAATGTCCATAATTCCTTCTGAAATCGACTCATGTCTCTTAAATCAAACGCTTTTCCTCCATGAACACAAAATGAAAGAGTTGCATTGCCCGCGATTTCTTTACTCGGTTCTTGAATATCCGTATCTTCCACGAACGTTCACTAGCCATCTCACGTGATTTTCGCATTTTCTCTCCCCATTCATGTAAAAGTGTGTCCATTTTTCTTCATCGTTACTGACTTTTTTCGATTCTGAAGCCTCTTGCTAGTTGCAAAATGAAATCACGAGCAAAGGTTTCCAATGTAATTAATTACCTATCTTGCATTGCAGAATTGCCGCAATAGTTTCCATTTCATGCGGACTGAAAAAACACACACACACCTCTTTCGCGGATAATCAATGACACACTTTCTCGCGGTGGATGTATTTCATTTTTCTCTCTTTCGAGGTATAAAGGACACAATGACTGACATTTAAAAGTGATTCAATTTTTCTTTATGTTCACAGCGCAAATACAACATTTTGGGATTTCCTTCAACCCCACCCCCACCCCCACCCGCCCCATCTTATCGCTAAAAAAGCAAAAGTTTCCATAGGAAACGTTCTTATGATAGGAGGAACTTTTAATGACTACAATACTGAACCGATCACTCAGTAAATTGAACTCACTTGGTTGATTGAGGCTTTCAGTTTATCTTCAAATGCCCTCTCTTGCAAATGACAGATCTGAATTAGCTCAGTTGCAACAATTTTCGTAAAGGAGAAACGAAATGAAGGAAGTGAAGGAACCAATCGTGACCCTGCGTAGGAAAACCCTGCCTAACTCCCTGGGGCCGGTTGCTCAACAAATGCCTACCTGCCAGCTAATTTAGTGTCAGTTAGTGACTAGTTGCAAGGTAACTAGCTAGCAGTTAGGGACACTATCTATCGGAGTTGCACAGCGTCAATTTAACTGAAAGCTAGTTACCTTGAAGCTAACGCGAGTAGCTGAATGTTAGTCCTGCTACGTCACAAGGTAATAAAGAGAGCTTTTTCATTGGTTAGTTGATGAATGCAACGAGCTATTTGATTGGGTGGGTTGGGGATTTTCCACACGGAAGGAGGCGAACGCACAGCGTCAGCGAGAGAGTTGATACGAGCCCAGCCAAGCTTCGCGCACTTTATGTATACCTGACGCGTGGACCTCAGCGACACCAGGAAAGATTATAAATACATTGTAATTGTCGTCGAACCTTCCTTTGGCTGTGTTTATAATACAACTATCTTCAGTTTTCGCGTCTTTCAGACAGCTTACCAGATTATCGGCAATGGATCAATCTCGAGAAGGATTGTGTTGCTTTTGACTGGTAACAAAATTTTACCGCCAAAAGCACGGTAAATGAATTAAACCTCGTGTAGATTATGAGCAACTAGCGGGTACCCTTGCTACGCACTGCTGATGTGTGAATATTTTATAGCATGTTTACATACAAACTCTGACTTGGAAATACCAAACACATTGATAATAAAAGAAGAGTAAGTACTGTTACATGTTGAAAACTGCATTAAAATAATAAAAAAATAAAACTTTTCCGGGGTTCGAACCCAATGACTTTGGGACTTGCGAGTGTTCACAGTCCCGCGCTTTATCCCCCACGTCTACTGACTCACATGACATCATAGCGAGTCGTTAACGTATATATATGATCCGCGTTCGTCCACCAAAAATGCGAGCATAGGACGAAGGCCGACTCAAACTTACGAGGACCTAAAAAAGTCACTTCGAAGTCAAATTTGATCACGAAAAATACCCTACTACCCCTTCCCAACCGTCCCAACTCCACAAAGGATCAAAGCGATCTCGATACACCCGATTTCGTCTCTGATATCGCTGACGAAAACTCTAGTGAATGATCGCCGCCATGTTTACCTTCCAACTAAGGGACTTTAGAGCTGCTCCGACCACCTCTAAATTATTCCCGCTAACTTAGCTGTCAGGTAGTCAAACTGGCGCACGAGCAACCCAGTTAAGCTATCCGGCGCTGATTTAGCTGGTAGGTTGCGTTTTAGCTGACAGCTAGCCGATAACGGCTTGTTGAGCAACCGGCCCCTGGACGCTTTTTATAACAGGTAAAATAGGTCAACGAGTGCCTGACCATGTATTTTGAGATAATGCTACATTTCAAACAATACGAATGCAGTATTTGATAAATCAGGAGTCTGTTGCGCGATGTTCATGATCTTTTGATTTATATTATGTTATTAAAATAAATTATAAAATTATAATTTTTCCGAGTTATACCTGGTTTCCCATCCAGAGTCACAATCAATCAGACGCGTCGGGGGGCGGTGGCTGTCTTTGGCATCGGCTCAGAGCCATTCAACATCCATGTTGTATTATTTGAACATCCACTGGGAAAAAGAAGGAGAATTATTGAATAGGATGATTAAAGAAGACTGCCTCAGACCATCCTAGCCTCATCCTAATAACCACTGCGTCAGAAAGCACTAAGTGTTACACTGGATAAAAATGCCTAAATGATAAGCATCGTTTTAATGGGTAATCCTTGCTTCGCTAAGTGACCAGTCTCAATGGCCACCGCCTTATCACCTGATACCGCCTTTTCGACTCTTCCAGTAGCTGTTGCTCTACTGTGTGACCATTACCTCACGAAGTGACTTCAGCTTCACGAGGTGGTCACCGTTTCAAAAACTGACCATTTCAACACAAAGGGATAACTACCCTATTTAAGGACCCCTGCTTCGCGGAGAAACTGCTCCTCTCCTGCAGTTAATAGTCCGTGATCTCGGCGTCACTAATGAACGACTGGCACATTATCACATCATTTTCTCATCACACCT
>JAWQFJ010003942.1:65000-83319 GCA_034096865.1 Theodoxus fluviatilis
ATATCCCAGTGCTGTGTGACCTTGGCTGTTGGCTGGATCAAGGGCAATACATTAGAACACAACACTGTTGGTGTTCAGGCTGTCCTACGGGAGTTCTCCATGTGCCAGACCTGCTACAATGGCCACCAAAGAGGTCGTTAGCTTGAGTGATTGACTGCCAAAACCAGTTCAAGCAGCAATACTGTGTGTTGCTTTCACTTTTCCATCGGTCTTGGAATAATTGTGAATGCACAGTGTTCCTACCTCTCTGCAAAATGAAAGAGGCAAGCAAGAAATTATTGACAGATATTAATGTGCAAATTAGTTAAAGGTGCAAAGAGATTTATAAGGTTGCTGACTATGCAGCTCAGTCTACTAGTTGTCCAAGGTAGAAAACCCAATCAACAAGAACCTCGGTGAATGACAAGGGCTCTGGGCCAAACACTGATGAGAAGGCCATCTGCAGCCATCTGCATCCCTTGTCTGACAGGACTATTGGGGACAGGTGTACGGGACTAGAAGAGTTCTGCTCAACTCCGTCACGGCTGTGCGTTTGGAACAAAGTGTGATATCCTTATAATCAAATGACTAATCACTCTGGGCAGTTATCCACAGCTGTCATTGTTCAGCCGTTCAAGGCAGGCCACCCAAGCCTGTGCTAGAGGTGAAGACTGGTGATATTATTTTTGAACCGAGTGGCTGGTGTGGTTACTTTGTGGGCTTCTGCAATCCATTCAAAACTGTCCCACCCGATCTTGTAAGACATCAGTTTTACTGTTCTCAAGTGCCCAAAGTCTCCCACTACTACTGCTACGTCTACCTCGATGTTTTAAAAAGGGAAATAGCTCTGTGATCATTCGCTCGTGACCTCAACTACAACACGCCTCTTGCCCGCAATCGGGAAATTCTCTTGTCAGACAGAATTGGAAGCTTTGGCAAGCCTTGACCATTCTTGCAGGTAAGCGAGAGACATTCGTTTCGCATTTTCATGGACTTTAGAGCCACCAGGTGTCAATCTGACCCAGCCACGGGGTTACGCCATCTTAATCGGACAGCACAAATGCTCTCAGGAGGCTGGAGACAGGAACAGTGGAATGGGGGATGGGACAGAGTTACGAAAGCAGGGTTTAGACAGAGGTTTAAGGCAGTGTTTGAAAGTGTTCATTTGTTACGTTTATGATGGGGATATATCATGCCGTATCATACGCACATGCATTTGACGTCTACTTTACTCCTATTTACTGACAATGTGCATCTGTCCCTACACCTTTGCACAGTGCACGTGCAGTGCTTGCTGGCATGTACATGTAAATGCGATCTTTTGTTCCGTTTTCGACTCCCGGTCTTTGTTATTTCAAAGTTTCTGGATAAATCACAAACCTGGGAAATACAAGCAGTTGATTTTAAACAGCAGCCATGCATCCCATAAAAAAAAATACATTTCACCTCAAATGTACCTGATTTTTTAATCGTCATTGTAGTAATCACAAAAAGTCAATTTACACATGCTGTTACAATGTCAACAGGTAAAAACGCTCCTTGTGCGACTGATTTTAAAAAGTGGGGAAAAAACACAAGAATATCACCAAGCATATGAACAAGTTGGGTCAATAATAAACAGTTCATAATATGCGTAATCAAGAGCCAAATAATTGAATGTTCTTAATAAGTCGCTCTCCAAACTGAATATCAGTGATCACACATGAAATGACCACCTAAGAATCTTTCACGAGACAGCCGATTCTTGCAGCTGACAAGTGATAATTTATGCCGTAAACATTTCTTAAATGCATAATATATAACGCACTTACAGATAGCTTGTGAGATCAAGTGACAACAGTTAGCAAAAACTATCAAATGATTCATCCCGATAAAACCGGCTGATAAACGAAATTGCTTATGCCAATAGCACACGTCATAAAGGCAAATGTCCAGTGATGGTCAACAACAGATCAAATAATCACAACGTGGCCTAATCAATGTAGCAGTTAAAATTATTTGCATACTATCTACTCTAGTGGATCCCTGATCATAGATAATGTGTGCGTTCAACATTTTCAACAATGGGCAATACTCCAAGCCAGTGAAAGAAGTTTTCATTAGAAACCTGCAGACTTTATCACATGAACTTCTCATTAACTTTCAGGAGGCTGTTTACACACGATTGCAACTTTCCCACTTTTCCGCCATCACTCCTGATTTGAAGCTTCTATCTTTGTTTCTGCTTCAGCATCAGATCATTCCAAGCACACCCCCATTAGTCTGAAAAGGGGTACATCCATCTTTGTGATGTTGGAATTCAAGTTGGCACACATCAGCATCCATTACCAATAATCTGAGTACTGTAGGAGACTAAAATAAATAGTTCTAAAGATGACACGGCACTTTTAGAAACCATCATTACCAAAATATGAGTGTCCAAGTTTTAAAACAAAGCTACAGTTGCTGGAACACTTTTCGAGAAAACACACAGCAAAATCGCCAGGGAACTATGTCATGTATGAATTTCTATAGCGTTATGCGAAAGCTAGATATTAAAATCATATGTGCCACAAAATAGGATAATTTCTCTTGAATATGTATATTAAAACTTTTAAAAATTGTGGTTGAAAAATCTCATGTTGTCATTTTTCCAACTTAAAGCCGTGTTTTCACTTGAACACTCACAAATTAAAATGGAAAATTAAAAAATATTAGGGTCTGTTGCTGGTAAACCTTTCTTAGGTGCAAAACTTATGCACTGTGAGAAACCCACCGGAGAAAAAGGACTACTGCAACCGAGTCCCCTGCCAGGGTGCAGACAACTGTGGCAGCATAATCTGATCATCTAGGAACAGAGGTCAGCAATACACCTACCTATCACACCAAAATGAATTGAGTACTAACACACTAAACCTTTATTCATGTTTCTATCCAAGACGAGCTATCACAGTAAACAACCAAGTTTACAAACTAATACAGTTGAACAAGGAAGCCACAAAGATACTGAGGAATCATTTTGTTTTAATATGTACCATGTTGGTCACATCCTCACAAACTTGAACATGTCAGATATTCCAGACCCACTAGCCTTTCCCACATGAGGTGAGCATGACAAGTCTTTAGCTTAGTGTTGTCTTCAGTTTCCTCATCCACTAAGCCACTGTCCCCTGTTATCACCACACCAGCCACTAGAAAGGTAAAAATGGCTCAAATCTATGTGTCGGAGTATTAAAAAATCCTGGCTGAATCGTAAAAATTATCAAATCAGATTTTTCAACCACAACATCATTTAGTTTTTACACAACTTCCAGAATTACAAAAATCATAGCACACGTTACAAATTTTATCATAACTCTGTAACATACGTAAATGACATAGCTCCCTGGCATCTTTGCAGGGTGTAAAAAAAACTGTTTAACTCATTCATTCAAGGCGCAGAATTTCTAGTGCGTCTGTCCCCTGCAATCGCAGGAAAATGGACCAAGTTTGAAAAATCGTAGTAAAATAAATACTGTAGCTACAAAGCTAAATTTGGTATGGCTAGAAAGGTCTTTCTTTGCCAAAACTAGCCAAATGCTGCACTTTGTCAAGCTAAGAAAACACTACACTTTCCATGACAGTAAGTAGAGCCACTATTTTGAAAAAAATATGTCTTTCACCCAGCTCTCTTTCTCAGAGTGCCCACTGCTTGTTTCTTGGTCTAGAGCTCTATAAAAAAAAAGTGAACTTCAAAAAATGGCACAAAAACACACTGGAGAAATTTTGTGATGATTGTGTTTATTAGTCCTGAGTTACAATCAATATGAGCCTACAATGAACTACCGATGATGGCGAGGTCGACCTAGTTTCAGCCAGCATGACAGCTTCGCTCTCATCCTCGCTCTCTGATACCTCATCATTAGCGAGAGGAAAATCACCACTATCATCATCAATCATGAAAGGGATCATCTACATCAGTTCCTATCTCATACAAAGCATCCTCTTCAGCATCAGAACCCTCCTCTATAGCAATTTCCACTGGCTCACCCACCTCGTGCTGCGATCCACGCTCCGCCGCCATCGCTGTTTACTTCATGCCTCCTAGTGCATCGCTGATCAACGTTATGGTCTGGCCGAGAAAGATTTGTGTGTGGATCTAAAGCTGGCAAACTATAGTACAGAGACTAATTGAAGACTAGACTAGTTCCCTAAACCATATTTTCCTTGTTGTAAGGGGGCAAAAATATGCTAATGTGGTACGTTCGGTGCGTAGGCTCATATGAGCCTACGCGCCGCGAATGAGTTAAATAAATATTCCAGGGAATTTAGGCTTGTTTTGTCATGCACACACAGCACAGTCAAATTTGGCTAAATTCAACCTGCAAACACACACACACACACACACACACACACGAACAACCACACACACATAACACACACATGCACCCTTGCACACATACACACACACATGCATGCATGCAAACACACACACATGCATGCACACACACACACACCATTCTCTATATTAACTCATGGCCATCACCAAATTTTCTGTTGCCAGGCATGGAGTCACCAGGAATGCAAGACGGGAATGTCTCCATCAATGGGACAGAAGAGTCCTGGGTACCCGGGCAGCTCACAGGCACGCATTTTGCCTTCACTGTGGTAATGTTCATCCTGGCCTTCCCTGCCAACCTCTTCCTGGTGCTGGCCACATTGCGACATCCTCAGAGCTGCCAGCACTCCTACCACCTGTACATCACCAACTATGGGGTGGTTAACATCCTACAGAGCTTTGTCCTCTTGATTAGCAAAATCATAGAGGGAAGTCAGCCCCAAGACTTCCTGCCTTGGATACGCTGTCGGATTTATGGCTACCTGGTTTACTGTCTGGGCTGCAATGAGGTAAATGCTTACCTGCTCATCACGATCAACAGGTACATCTGCGTGGTGCAGCCCCAGCTCAGCAAAACTGTCTATAACAGCATGCGGAACAATGCACTGCTTATTTTTGCAGGATGGACTCTCTACCCCTTTATACTGTTTCCACCCCTGCTAGGTGCATGGGGGCAATTTGGATATGACCCACGCACAAGAGCCTGCAACCTTCTCAACACCGACGGCTATGTCATCTTTCTCATGTGCTCAATCCTGCTGATCACGGTGCCAACCATTGTGTTTTCCTATGGGAGCATCCTCTGGGTGTTCTACTCCACCCGCAAGAAGCTCTGCCAAAGCAACCCTAGAACAGGAAACAAACTGGTGACAGCAGTGGCTGTGACGGTTCTGACCTATTTTGTTCTCTATGTCCCCTTCATGATTCTTAACATGCTGAATAGTGAGGCAAGTCTCGCACTCTACACCACTGCCAGGTACCTGATGAATGCCAGAATGGTAGCACAACCCATTGTGTTCTGTGCGTTCTCCCCACAAATCAGGAAGATGTTCAGATCGAAATCACATGCAGTAAAACTTCACAGAAGTCATCCAGCAGCGGACACTTGTGCAGCTACATCACTTCACATACCCATGCATTCCTTGCGACTTTAAACAATGTTCACCTTGCTACAACCTTTGCATAATGAGACTGTGTCTGGGAATGCGACATTCTGCAGTGTTCAGATTCTTGAAGTCAGCACTGTTGGACACCTTTCAATGGATTTAATCTTCCTACTCTTTATCAGTGTGTACAAACATTTAATGTTGCACCAAACCAACCCCTTACAGTAATTCCAGTGACAATGCTTCCTTTCAGTTCAAGCTGTATGCTACCAAGTAATCAGACACTGTTGGCCAGCTGGCCTGTCGCAGTCAGGATTCTTTCAGAACTTTACCACAATAAGGCATTCAGTTTCAACAGAAAATGTATTATATTTTTGCATCATATCACTCAATACCTCAGTCTAGCCAATTGTCACAATCATATCATGTTTTTAATCAGCACACTCCATATCACACATCTGATTTTGTTATAGTTTTAAAATACAAAACTCACTCTTTTAGTAAACATAGATTCACTATTCTTCGATTTATTCAAACTAAGAAGTAAGATGCACTATCACATGTCCCTTTAGATGGCTGATGGGCACCTGTGACCCCAGCCCAGGTGTTGTCCACCCCCCACCCCCCTATCCCCACTCCCCAAGAATGTCAGGAAGTCAGGGTCAAAACACTTTCAGACGGGGGAGGGGGGGGATCTTCCTCTGAAGACCGTCAGCCTTCCCACTTCCCAGGAAGTTTCATACTCTCATTGCAATACTTCAATCAGTTAAAAAATTATATGAAGAAAATGCATTTATTTCAATTACATTACTTACATAATGAACCAACTTTAAGAGATGAATATTATGCCTTTTGTACAGATTATGGGCAAAATCTTTCATCTTTCTTTTTTTAACTGTTCATGTTAATCTTCAATCAGTGCAGTCAAAGCACTTTCACACAAGGCTAGCATGTGCTTTATACACATGCTATTTCTTTAAATAATAAGCCTCTCGCCCTCTTCACATCTACATTGGGGAGACGGAACTAGGCTCTGTCAGCCAGTTCACATGCCTGGGCAGCACCATTATGGCAGATGCCAAGATAGACAAGGAAGTGGACAGCAGACTACCCAAGGCCAGTAGAGCCTTTGGCAAGTTGTATAAGAGAGTGTGGAGCAACAAACACCTCAGAAAGAACACTAAAATCAGTGAATACAGAGCCGTTGTCCTTATCACACTCCTGTATGGCTTAGAATCCTGGGTCCTGTACCACCGACACCTGAAGCTCTTGGAACACTTCCACCAACGCTGTATTCGTACGATCCTGGAGATACACTGCAGCCACTACATCACAAATGTGGAAGTTTTGGAACGGTCTCAACTCACCAGCATAGAGACCACGCTTTTGAGATCTCAGCTGCACTAGGCAGGCCATGTTTCCAGAATGGAAAACCACCGCCTGCCCAAAGGACCACTATTTGGTGAGCTTTCCACTGGTCGAGGTGAAAAAGAGATACAAAGACTCTCTCAAGAAAGCCCTCATCTCCTGCAAGATTGATCCCCGACAGTGGACCTCCGTCACTGCTGACAGAGATGCCTGGCGCCACACTATCAATGAAGCCACGACAGTGTTGGAGAGCTCCCGCAGGGACACACTGAGGGAGAAGCGCCAGAGGAGAAAAAACCGAGAGGGCATCATGCTGGACCCTGACAAGACCTTCCCCTGCGGCCGCTGTGGTCAGGCTTGCCAGTACCGCATCGGCCTCTACAGCCACCAACGTGTCTGCGGTGGACGTGGACAGCAGCATTGACCCATCTTCGTTCGGGAAGCAATGCCATAATTTCTTCATTTTTTTATTTTAATATGAAATAATAAACAAAAGTTGTCCTGAACTTTACAATTGCCTTAGTTGTCTAGCTGTAATGTCTCGAAGGGAAACTCCAGCAAAGACAAATAAAATCCAGGTTTATTGCCAATGAAGGTAAGAAATAGTATCCACACAAACATACAAAGTTCCAACAGTCTGTGTAGCAAACACAGGTGTAGAAAGTTCCAGATCCACACTCAGGGTTTTTTTATTCCATAAAAACAATGATTATATTGTTAGCCTTCCATCATTTTACCATTCACCTATCACAAATCTAACTGAAAACAAAGAAACAGCAAGTGACATTTCTGCAGTAAACAAATATAGAGTCTGTCTGCTCAAATAAACTTTGCCTCTCTCATCAACAGAGTTTATCACAGCCAGCACCACTGTTTGCATTTTATCACTCATAATCTTGAATTTTTTCATTTCTGAAAACAAGGTTGGCTCTATTTGGTCATGCCTGCATTCATGGATAGATGACTCGATGGATGGATGGAGAGACGAATGCAAGCATGCATGCATATGAGGATGGATAGATGGATGCATACATGGATGCTCAGATGAACATGGCTTTACAACTTATCAGTTTTTATGTATGCAAACCCATTAGTTACCCAAATCACTAGTGATGGATGGAATATGAGGAAATCATGACTCCATTTCCCTAGGAATCCACCTTTCATGACACCCACAGTTTAGCCAGAATGAAAGCAGCCTTTCCTTGATCAACAGAGTGATGCTGGCAAAAATGGTGGCAGTTCTAGATGCAGTTTGATTGGCATCAATCCTGATTGTCAAAGCTAAATAACAGTGCAGTTGTCCACGTTTCAGTCAGTACACCAAATGAGATGGATGGATGGATGGATGGATGGATGGATGGATGGATGGATGGATGGATGGATGGATGGATGGATGGATGGATGGATGGATGGATGGATGGATGGATGGATGGATGGATGGATGGGATGGATGGAGGGATGGAGGGAGGGGTTTAAGGGCCTATCAGCCTTGTAGGCTAAATAAGGCCACAACGTTGATACATATACTCATTTCACCGAGTGAGAAACAAACCTGTTCATGCAACAAGGGAGGCAACTAATGTAAACTTCCTGGAAAAAAGATATATGCGACCCTCCATCACAAAATGAGTCACTCGTTGCATTTTCAATATTTTGAGATCTGTATGTTTTCAAAAAAAGCACACAACAAGCTTTTCAATGGTGCAAGAATCATGAAAATATAACTACCCTATACGATTTCACATGACTTTGAAGATATACACCCTTAAAATGTTTTTTGAGAAAAATGCGTTTCAAGTTTACAGACATTATTCCCCTTTTTTCCTTAGCAACCCTTATTCTAGACTCATGAAATGTGCCACAAAGATGAAGCAGTGCATGGGCAAGTATCCTGCCAAGTTTATTAGCATTTTCTGGATGTTTCAATTTAATATGGCACTTCAAATGCAGACCTGTCACCTTCCAAGCAGTGCATGAGGAATGTTTGGAGTATCAGCAAGCAGAATATAGCAAAGATGAGCAGGATTCATCACATCTCCAAACCTTGACTCAAATAGAAAGTGTAGAAACAGGCAAAAGCAACTTTTATTTCAATTACTTTTTTCTTTCTTTCTTTCTTCCATCCTTATATTCTTTCTTTTTTGCTTGTCTTTTTGTTACCATATAAAAGTAAAAGATTTTTACTGTCATTGACTTTCAGATGGTTTTTCAACATTCATTTGTTGTGATGCATCAAAGGTCTCTTTGCTATCTTTTCTTTCTTTTTCTTTTCACTGTGACCACGGCGTCTCTCTACGAGATTCGTAAGAGTCGAATAACTAGGAACACCGTCACTTAATTTGCGTTTACTCTAAACTGTTCTAGTGATTTTCATGCTTAATGGCCTTACATAGCCTACAAAGGCTGATAGGCCATAAAACACTATCCATCCATCCATCCATCCATCCATCCATCCATCCATCCATCCATCCATCCATCCATCCATCCATCCATCCATCCATCCATCCATCCATCCATCCATTTCATTAAGTTAAGATAGATTATGTGCTGCCTAACAGGGATAGGAGTCACTAACAAAAGCTCACCATCCCACCCCTTCACAGGGCCGACCAGTCACTGTCTTCAGAATTTAAGACCTCAATTGTGCATGCTTCCGACTCGCTCTCGGAACTTTGATCGTCCAAGTCATCAGGGTAATCTATTTGAGAACTAGGAATGAATTATTCTTCTATGACCTCTTCAAGCTCAATCTTCTCATCTGCAGTGCAGATGTTTGCAGTGATCGCAGAATCTAATTCCTGCAATCAAAGAGATTGTTCATCGCATGACTGGAGTCATGCCACAGTTACTTCCCTTGCTTTGTCAGCCAATCAGAGAAGGGTATTCTGCCCTAGCAATGTATTGTTGTCTCGAATAGCTAACTTTGAAGCCAACCAGAGGAGATCTACAACCACCAGTGAATCAAATTTGGCTTTGGTTGGCAGCCTAGGGTATTCCCGCATTGATCTGTTGCAGTGGCAGCTACGAAACTTTGAGAAAATGCCTGATGTCGCTGATCGGTTTGCAGATGTTGTCTTGTAAATGATTTACCACCACATCCAAAAAACATCATAAAGCATACTCTTACACGTTGATTTCAAAAACTTACTCATACAATAAAGAAGGGACTAGAGAAGCCAAATAAACAAAAAACTCAGTCGACCACTACAACCCCAACCTCCTTTGTGGGCGGTTTGCGCAAAATGACTCGACTGCACAACTGACTCATTTAGTAAGTGATGAGAGTCAAAATAAACCATAAAAAGGAATACTGCTAGTGCTTTCTCTCTCTCTCTCTCTCTCTCTCTCTCTCTCTCTCTCTCTCTCTCTCTCTCTCTCTCTCTCACCTGGAAACTGGAGGCCATTGGGGAAGAAGTACTCAGTGAACTCCAGGTGGAAGACCGACATGTCTGGAGGCAGGTGGAGGGCCTTCTTGTCTGAGGCAACCAGCTTGTGGTGTCCAGTGCGCTTGTTGTCAGGTGTGGACACCATGTATACCACAAAGTCTTCCAGCTTGACCACATAGCAGCTCTCCAGCATCTTGGTGAAGCGCACGGCCCCCGTGGCTCCCCCCTGGTGGCTGGGGGAGGCCTGGGGGGAGCGGCCCTGGTGACTGGGGGAGGCCTGGGGGGAGCGGCCCTGGTGACTGGGGCTGTTTCTTGACTGGGCTGCAGGAGACCCCTGCCAGCACAGCATGATAGAACAACACACAGATACCACAGCACTGCTGGAGAGCTACAGTGGAAGAGGACACCAGAAAAGGAGAAAGGAGAAGGAACCTGCAGGAAGAGGACAGGAGGAAGCAAAGGAAACAAAGGCATGACAGGCAGAAATCCTCTTCACCATCCAACTTTATTTGCTTGAAAATGAAGGAGGGATTTAATGGTCTCATGAGACCAACAAATGCCTACTGGTACTGGTACAGAATACAGTGGGTTCTTATTACATGCCCTCTTCACTGACTTGAATCCCTGGCTGCTTTGTTGCTTTTATTTTTAAGGCTTACTTCCATGGCTCAGCTAGGGGTGGGTTTGCAAAGCTAATGAAGTTACTATTGAGGTCAGGACTACATCCAGTCATGAAGACCTCATTTGCATGTAAGACTCAGAGGAATGGAGATCCAGTCACAAAGTGTAGCTTGCGTGGGATCAATCCATCAAACGAGATATGAGCCCAATCCTCATGCAACATTTCACATTTATCCCCAAAAAGGATCTCCATACTAATTTTTTCATACAAAGGAAGATCTACATAAATGCTAATGTGTGTCATCTCTGCTCATTCTCAGGTGAAAAATGCATAGAATTTTATGAAAAAGAATAAATTTATGTCATATTTTCCAGTCATGAAAGGTCTGATTAATTCCTCCATTGGTGTATGATGCTAAACCTCTGCCTGGGGCACCATTTAACAAGAAGGGCAAAGCCCATACGACTCACATGCTTGACCTTGACCTTTACATGACCTTGACCTTCAGGTGACCTTCAAGGTCAAGGCCAATCAACTACACCTAGCAATGACATCATACACTAAACTAAGAAATGCTTTACACATTTTTCCTACCAAAATACATGTAGCCTTGACCCAAGTTCAAGGTCATGCAACACAAAGCTGTTAATTCAAGACATAGGAAGCACAATGGTGATTATTGGCACTTTCTACCCTGAGATATGGTCACTTTTAGTGGTTCACTACCCCATTTTGGTCACATTTCATAAGGGTCAAAGTGACCTTGACCTTGATGATATGTGACCAAATGTGTCTCATGATGAAACTATAACATGTGCCCCACATAATTATTAAGTTTGAAACAGTTATCTTCCATAGTTCAGGGTCAGGGTCACTTCAAAATATGTATACAATCCAACTTTGAAGAGCTCCTGTGACCTTGACCTTGAAGCAAGGTCAACCAAACTGGTATCAAAAGATAGGGATTACTTTGCCCTATATACCATATATAGGTCAGGTATCCAATCTCAAAAACTTCAGAGAAAATTGAGAAAATGAGAAAAATGACTGTTTTTTAGACAACATTTATGGCCCCTGCGACCTTGACCTTGAAGCAAGGTTAAGTCACTATGTATGTTTTTTGAGGCCTTGTCATCATACACCATCATGCCACATTTGGTATTGATAGACTTTATAGTCTCCGAGAAAAATCCAACGTTAAAGTTTTCGGACGCCCGGACCGGACGCCCGGACGGACGAAAAGGGTGAGTACATAGACTCACTTTTGCTTCGCATGTGAGTCAAAAATGTCAAAACAACACACCCTGCCAGTTGCAAGTGGGCACAACTACATTTCCTCTTTGAGGATCAACCATTTTTGCACTACAAAAAAACCCCTCCATCTCTATGTGGGAAGCACTGAATACCGCCAATGGCTGGAAAGGGTTAATAACTTGGGTAAAGGGAGTGAGAGGTTAATTATATCCATTACATTTGGGAGTGGGAAAATTTTTTGAAATATTCAATGGCTGCACTAAGAATTAATCAGTTCCATGCAGAAGGCAATCACATAGATTTCGGCTGCACCAGTGCAATGTTGCACTTTTTTCTGAACCTTACATATCAAGTCCATTACACATCAATTTGTGTGTGTAATAGGTAGTGGTAAAGTTCACATCATACTTTTCACTCTTTTCCACAACTCACTCCCAACAAATGTGTCTGTACACACTAATTTACATAAAGTCTACATAAGGTTGCTCACAAAATCATGTATTATTTTAACAAATGCTTTGGGACATGCACACCGGCATATACTTTCTTATCTGATCAAAAGCTACCACAACAAAGGACCATGCCTACCTGTCCAGGTGGTGGCTGTGACTCGCGTTGTGGCGGGCCCCTGGCGGTGGGGGAGGGCATGGGGCGTGCCTTCTGGACATGGGCAACTGCCTCGCGGAACTGCTTCAGAAGCTGCTGCACCCAGGCATTCCTGTCCCCCACGTTGTCTGCATAGCGGTACCAGTGCTTCCTCTCCCCACCTGCACAGCAACAGGGAACAGTGAAGTCCAAGTGAATGATAAGCATGACTAGTCTCCAAAGAAACGAAATGATGTACTTTGTATGTCCTATCTTTGCTGCATGGGATGCCGTATGGACATACATAATACATTCGAAACAATCTCTTTCTATTGCATAGCACTGCTGAAAGTTTACTCTACATCATGCAGATTTCCCTCCATAAGCAATTTGGTACAATGTCTGTGACCTCGAGATATATTGGGGGGGAAAAATTCTGCACAGCCTATTGTAAAACAAGCCAGCAGGGAAGGGGTTAAAAATGAAGGACAAGTGGCTGGAACTCCAGTTTCAAACATCTCTGATTTTCCCGACTCCCTGTGTACAAGAATATCAGGAAAGAAACACATACATACTTCATGGGGAAACAGCATAACGGTTATCCATCATTTCACAAACTGTCAACAAGGTAGGAGTTTCTGTATAGCTTTGAACTATGTGCAGAAGATTTCATTTGATACAAAGCATCTAATACTGTGGTCAAAGCTACTGATATATCTGAAGTAAATGAAACAGCCGAAGCAGCAATGCAGCATGCATGGTACTGGTGATTCAACCCCTGAATAACAAACAACTGTAAAGGCATATGCTATAAGTGCATCAAGCATTAGAAGAGCAAATATGTAGACAAGATTCATGAGAGGAAAATGCTCCAAGAGGCTGTCCTACAACTCAAGCCCCAAAGGCATGAACAGCAAAGTTTTCCCCCCCAAGAGAAGGAGCACTATATTTTCTGTTTGAAGCCACCTTGAATAATGAAGGCAGCTAAATTTTAGTTCCACAGACCTCTACATGCCCAGACCCTGTGGCAAACGGACAGAGCAAGTGACAAAGCATGCAACCTGAGGAACATGTGATAATCTCCAGCCACAACTATCACGGAGGTGCGCCCATCACAAGAAAGACAACACAGGCAGGTTGCCATAGATGCTGCTTGCATGAACATGATGTGCACCCTGTCACCCAAGTCCAGCAAGGCCTGCAGAGAAACCCTTTCCACACTGGCTACAAACCTGCTGGAAGTTGAGGGGAGCATGGGCATGAGCAAGGGCAGAGGAAAAAGCAATGAAAATCCCCAAGATCAGGCGTGTGACAGTTATCCCATCTAACAACCATTTACCATATTTCAATCATCTAAGAAATGAACAAAAATAACATAACGATAAAACTTCTGCCCATAAAAGGTGTCTTCTGACCCTTTTGTATTCATGTTGTATTTGTTCATGTTCAGACAGATTCAATAACTCGTTTTGATTGGTGTTCAAATCATTAACGTATTAGAACTTGTGAAAATTTATTACTCTAGAATTTTTTTTTAAACAAACCCAGAAGTTGATGGAGGTTTGTACTCTCACATTCACCCATAGTCAAAGAAGAAAACTGAGACTGATCAATCTATATTTATGGGGCACAAAAGGCAAAGTGACAAAAGGAATTAAATCCTTTTACACAGCGGCAACAGCTCATTGCAAAGTTCAGCAAGTCAGCTGTAAACCAAACCTCCAGGCACACTGATTTTGTGCAGGAAAGCACAGTGCATGGGCATCCAAGAGAGGGTATGTGTGGGAGAGTGCTTGTGGGGATGGATGGGGTAGGGGTGCAGGTATAAAAAGAATCACAGTGAGATGTAGGAGAAAGGGAGGGAACAAGATTGGATATGGGTGAAGGCATGGTGGGCGGGCAAAATGGAGGTTGGAGTAAGTGGTGATTAAGGGTTTGGGAAAGCAAGAGTACAACTAGAAGCGGGGGTGGGGGTGGCCCAAGGGGGATGCTAAAATGAGAGAAAGGTGGAGAGGGGAGAAAGAAAGCTTAAGGGGGGAAGCAAGACGAAGACAGGGAACAAAAGGTGGGGAAGTAAGATAGGGTGGGGTGAAAGGTGGTGATAGAAGTTTAGGAGAGGGAAAAGAACAGCAAGGAAATGATAATGGGGTGGTGGAGTAAGGTGGGAAGGAGGAAAGCAAGATGAAGGGGGAAAGCAAGATGAAGGGGGGAAGCAAGACAGGGTGGAGAAGTAAGAAGGGGTGCTGTAAGCAGGCAAAATGAAGGATGGGGTAAGTAATGATGGAGGGCAAGGGAAAGGAAGAGAAAGCAAGAAGGAACTGTTAATGGGGCAATGAAGTGGAGTGGTGAGGGAAAGCAAGATGAAGTTGGGAAGTAAGACTGAGTGGAGAAGTAAAATGGGCTGTGGTGTGGGGACAAGATGGGTTCATGAAGCAAAATATGTGGATAGACAGCAAGAGCACAAGTTTTGCCTTTAGTTGTTTTTTTTTCAATTTTCAAATTTCTCTTGACATCATTCATACAAAAGTTTTGGAGTTCAGCCAGCAAACATGTATTTTTTCTATCATACATAAAGTCTGTTGTACACCTGCAAACAATACATGTAAAAATGAAAGATTTTCTACAGAAGGTAGACAGTTTCATGCAAAATGAAACATAACAACCCCAGATATATATAGGAGCTGTGGTAAAATATGCAGCTGAACAACTGATGGGTGACACCACAATCTTACCATTGGTTAACATCAATTCTTCATCTGGAAAAACCAACATGCCTTTGTAACAATGTGACTAAGTAAGGGGGGGGAGGGGGTGTTGTGAAATAATTACATTGAGGAAAAAGTGACACAGACAAGAATGCCGAGTGAGAATAATTAATTTAAGAGTGTGTTTACCAAAATAAATGTGACTAGGGTGCGTTGAAAAAAAAAACCTTCAAGTTAAACAAAGGAAACACATCATAAAAGCTGTGCTGATTCAGCAATGGAAGATAAATGGGGATCCTTTAAAGAGGATACAGAAACAAATCAAATGTATTTGTGACAAAGAAGTAACAGCAATAGGTGAGTAATAGTTTGTAAAGGTGCTTTCTTCTTCAAACAGACACAGAGACTAACAGATAGACTGACAGATACACAGACAGGCACACAAACACACGCACACACGCACGCATGCATGCACACACACACACACACACACACACACGCAAACACACTCACACACACACACACACACACACACACACTCACACACACATACACAGGCAAATTGATACAAATACTTTGTGAATGACAAGAAACACTTATGGACACAAACACATGAACACTTACACACAGATGAACATACACAAGCACACACAGTGCAGCAAGTGCATTGGTCTGAAGAGAACATGAGGAAAGGCCTACCAGCAATGTTGTAGGGGTAGGAGTCAAAAGACAGCCTGTGCAGGGCAATCTGCATGGCGCCACCCTCAATGTTCCATGGCTTTTTGGCATTCTTGTCTGGAATACAAACACAATGCCTCATTCATTTGGTGTGGCATTATGTGTGCCATAGCACATAAACACAAGTGTGTGTGCATTCATGGTGGTATCCACACCCATTTGCATCAGATAGAGTGCAAATGTTCATGCTTCTAGATGTGCATGCTTTGCCTAAAAATACTGCTGTTGACAAAATGATAAAGATTCTTTATCACAGTCAGCATAGACCAGCAAATCTGTGAAGGAACAGTCTTAAGTGGGAAAAAGTCTCTGAGGACAACTAAGTTTTAATGTGACGATAAACTATTCAATGATATTTGTACAAGACACTTGTTAGACATGACATATTACTGTCAACACAGGAATTAAAAAAAAATAATATTTAAAAAAGACAAATACAGTGCAAGGAAAATTATATTTCAATAAATTACAATTAATTAACCACATTATCATTTTCATGTTTTTAAAAAAAATTGAATTTAATTCTAACCATGCAGCCCTGCAATGATGCATAAAGCACTCCACTGGCAGACCTGCAGATCCACAACATTGTGTACTCACCTCCAGTGGAAGTGGTGTCATCACACAAGTGCAGATCCACAACATTGTATACTCACTTCCAGTGGAAGTGGTGTCATCACACAGGTGCAGGTCCACACGGCAGGTGATGATGTGGAAGGACGAGGTGACCACATCATACTTGGCAAAGTATCGAGCAGCAGGAGAGGAAAAGATCTTCTGCTGTGGCTGCTGCTGCTGGTGGAGCTGCTGATGCCTCAGCTGATCTATGCTAGCCTGGCTGTCAATCAGGCCCTCCTTCTGCAGTCCAATGAAATGTAGCTTCAGTGTGCAGTCAACAATGCTATACTCACGGAACCCCCAATGAATTATCTCCCTTGGAAATACCTTCACCTGCAGCGTGTTTCTTCAGCAAGATATCTCGAGAGATCTCAGGGGCTAGGCATTGCCTATGGTGTCTCGCTCACAAGGAGACACTTGCTGCGAAGGAGGGTGGCCAAGGTAGCTTCGGAGGTACCTCACTGCGTCTCGCTGCAGAGGCCCGGATGAGACAAAATGGCGGAGACCGTGTCAATTGGGTTGCCACTGATTGACGGCAGTGCCTGTGATGTGCTTCTTACAGTCCAAGAATGGAAAAGTGTCTGTACACTGAAGCATTTGCTGTTCAAGGGTTCATTTGTATATTTTGAGGAGTAGGTGTATAGGTTATTTCTGGACAAACACTGTCAAACAAAAATTTCCGTTTGCATACATGAAGCATCATACATGTCCACTCTATGAATTATGTCCCTTGAATTGATCAAAGTGTATCAAGGCACAACTTTTTCGACAAAATTGTGTACAGTTGAACCCGGGTTGCTTACTTTCCATTGAGGTCATTTAAAAACTACACCTGAGCTATTTGATCACTTGTCATATATGTATCTCTATGAACACTTTCAACTAATCCTTCAGCAATCTGCTAGCCTTAAACTTGCTGACTACACCTTAAGGTCTTGATAATGGTACCTCAGAATCTCCTCATACTGTTAGTTTGCTACATAGCAACTTATTACGGACAATATGTTTCAAGTTTCCACAAAACAATACTCAAGGTACACTTTCAATTCAAATTCTTCAATGTCATTTCAAGCATGTAAGCAAGCGCACACACACGCACACACACATACATACACACACACACACATACACACATATGCAGAGATCTATATTTTCTGTCTCAAAACTAATAAGGTTACTTCTTACTCTCAAATCAGCCTGAGCATGACAATGTCTACCTGAAGTGTGTCAGCTGCCAGCTGCTTGCCCTGCTTGGCAGAGCGTTGGATGACGTCAGACAGGGAGTTGGCATAGACAATGGCGGCCTTGAGCTGCGTGTTGGTCAGCACCCACAGCAGATCATCAAGCAGCAGCACCACTCTTGAGGAGATGATGCTGCAGTCTACACACAGACATGCAGAACGTGAACATTGAATCCCACCGAGAAATTACAGTAAACAACATATTGTCAAGGGGAAAATGCAACAGGAAAAATATATATCCTAGAACCATGCAGCCTTGCAGTGAGACATGAAGCAATATGCCAACAAATCAGACCTATTCAAAAATGATTTACAATTACATTTTCAACAGTTTTCTGAGCACTTTAACCTATTACT
>JAWQFJ010003944.1:2500-10000 GCA_034096865.1 Theodoxus fluviatilis
GTGCACTTTAGTATTTACTGTGTTACATACTCTAAATCTTCTCAGAGCACCCATGGCTACGGTTTTACTACCCCTACACTCTGAGTCAAACCAGGGACATTGAGGCTTTGCCGACACATGGTAATTGGTTCTGACTTCTTTCTTTAGGGATTCTGCACTCTGCGTTAGCATCTGCACACCAGCAGTCTCTACTGAACTATCTGTCTACTGTTGCGCAGTCTAGCTGCTCCCCTAACTCATGCATCTCCATTTGCCATCGTCATGGTTGGGGTGGGTGGAAGGTGGCTCGACCCCCAACCGGACAGTAAAAAAAATAAATAAAGGGAAAGTCCTTTCTCAGTCACTAATCACATTTAAAGACAAAGACGCCACAAACCGAATCCGACGTAAAAAACCAACCAATTACATAGACATCTTTCAAACCAAACTCACGAACTGAACATTCAAACGAAAATGAAAAGAAGAAAACAATTATTTAAAAAAAACATTTAAAAAAACCGCCCAGCGGGCTTAATCACAGTTCTTAGTCCATTCTATTCTTATCCATCCCTCTCCGTTCCTGTTCTGGCATTAAAGTCTTCACATAGAATTATTCCAACATTACCATGTACTGCCAACATGTCAGAAATGCGTCTGTTCAAGGCATCAATACCATTTGCCTCTTCTCTAAGACCATAGTAAGGTGAGCCTGCAGGTGGCACATAGACGTTGAACATCAGAATATCTCTATCTAAATTGAACAAAACTTTGCTTATCTTGAAAACCATGATATCATATCTGCACTCCAAACGCAGAAAATATTTACTGACACTGTTATGTATAAGGCAGATAATACCACCTGATCTCCGACCACGTGTTGACAATTTTTTAGCAGGCAGAATGTGAACCACAAAATCATGAAAATCTCTAGACATATCAATTGTATCAACAAAGGTTTCGCACAGACAAACAAAAGAAAAACTCTGCAAGTACGACGGAAAGTCTGGATCCTCAAATTTAGTTAAGAGTCCATCTACATTCCATGACAGAAATCTGAGGGTAGCTGGGGTCATAGGAGATGGGTGGTTACCTCGTGCATCTTGGCTGTCCGCTGACGGGGCCGGGCCGGACCGCTAGCTGCTCCCTCCACCGCTTGCCGCCCTCGCGTAGGACCGCGTGTTCGGCCGGTGATTCGTGGGCTGGCGGTGCCTGATTTCTCTGTGCAGAACCCCGCTCCTGAAGTAGGCGAAGTAGCCTTCCTCCTTCGCTTGGTTGATCTGTTCCCGTTGTCTTGCTGTCAAGTCGCTGGAAACGCCGATCTTCTTTTGTTTAAGCTCCTGTCTTTTCTGGAGAATAGCCAGCTTGTCTGTAGATCTCAGCAGGCGGGCAATAAGCGGCCTTGTCTTCCCTGCGGAACGCTTTCCTATGCGGTGTGCTCGTGCAACGTCGCTCGCTTGGAGGGGGAATGGGAGCACTTCGTTGACTGTGTCGACGAATTTTGCCACGCAATCTTCGTGCGTCCCGTGTTCCTCGTTCTCCTCCGTCACACCGTGAAGCAGCACGTTATCGCGGCGACTGTAAGCTTCTTGCTGTTCAAGCTTGCCCTCCAATTCCTGCATGCGCAATTCATGGTCGTCAAGATTCATATCAATTCTTTCGATTTCTTCATGCTGAATTCTCAATTTTGCGTTGATTGCAGACATTTCTGATTCAAGCTTTGTCAACTTCTCCACTACAATACTGATGTTCTCATTCATTCTGTCTAGCTGTGCTGTCATTTTCATCAATAGTTCCTCTGACAGAGATTGTCTCAGCTCTTCCGTCTGTTCTTTCATGAGTCTCTGAATGTCTTCCATTTCAGCAGGTCCTGGGTTTAATTCCACATTCCAACCGAGCAGCATGATGAGCATGCGGTCGAAGTCATAAGCCACCTCAGTAGACTTTGCACACACACACACAAACACACACTCGCGAGCGCACGCACACACACACACACACATATACGCGCTCACACACACACACACAAACACACACACATACACACACTCACACACACACATACACACACACACACACACACACACACACGCACACAAACACAAACACACTCACTCACCCACACAGACACACACACACACACACACACACAAACAAACAAACACACACACATACAGAGTGACACATACACAAACACACACACATACACACAAATGCACTTAAACACGCTCACACACACACAAACACACACACAGGCACGCACGCACACTCAGACACACGCACGCACACACACACACACACACACACACACACACACACACACACACACACACACACACACTACGCACACACACACACACACATAAACACACACAAACACACACTCGCGAGTATGGCGTTATGGGTAATGGTGAGGGGAGGCATACATGGGACACATCCTATTACTGCTAGGGCAAGCTGTGGCCCTGTCTCCAGTTCCAAGCGTACAATCTAACCCGACTTTACTGCTATCTTTCCGCTTGAGAAAACAGAAGCGTCATCCAGGATGGAACCGTTCGAAGTTGGAAGCCGTTTCTAAAACTCAGGCAGACTCCCTGCACGGAGCAGACAGACAAACTTTCGGAGCTCAGGCAGGGGCCGAACTCCAGACCTCCTGGTCCAAGTCAGAGAGCTACAACCACCAAACCACTGACGTCCTTGACAAAGTCTGTCTGCGTCACCAGTTTCGTAGACGCCACTGATTATGACGTCACTGTTTTATTCTTACCATGAATCCAAGGACCGACTGTCCTAAACGACTCCTGCAGGGATGACAAAGGAAGGCGTGGGTGCGGACGCTATTTGCAGACAGAGCCAAAAACATTATTGTATTGATGCGTTTCGAAATGGCGAACTCCTGGTGAGATGGAGGGTTTGTGCATGTATAGAATTTACTTTACAGTACCGATCTGACTGCAAATAAAAGTGGGATATTTTGCTCGATATCAATGTCTATTTTTGTTTACACCCCGGTTTTTTTTAGACCAATGGAGAAGTGTTTATGCTGACACAAAATGAAAAACTGCATTCTTCTCTGAGAATCCATCAGTGCATTCATAACGACCCGACTCTTTAGGCGGGCACCGCCATTTTCATTTTAATTATGACATGGTATGAATGCAGGCTTGCATCAATTGCATATAAACTGTTTGAAGAACCGTATTTAAAAATGAGTGTGTGTGTGTTTTTTGTGTGTATGTGTGTGTATGTTGTGTGTGTGTTGTGTGTATGTGTGCATGTGTGTGTGTGTGTGTGATAGGGTCCCTCTTTGCACCACTTTTTCTCTCCCTTTAGTGATAAATATCTTTTGGTTCCTTTCCATAGCAGATGGGCCCTGGGCTGTGGGGCGGGCTAGCTGGTTTCTTGTACATGCCGAGGGTCTTCTGATTCGTAGAGCTTGATTTGTTCTTCTTGGCTCGGAGGGAGATACACCGCTTTCAGTCTTGCTTGGTACTGGAGGGCTTGATGTTCCAATTGGTTGGACAGAAGACTTCATATCTCTTGTTTGAGTTCTTATTCTTTATTTCGTAGCAGCAAGACATGAGATGTTACATTGCCCAACATTTCTCTCTACCTCTGCCTACATTCTCTCTCTCTCTCTCTCCAGGTCTGATCCACTCTCTGCCTGCCCTGCTCTCCTTCCGCCTCGTCTCTCTCTATCCGCTCTCCATGATCGCAAGTCTCTGTCTGCTTCTCTCTACTCCGTTCTCTCTCTTCTATGTCTGCTTCCCAAAATTACTGAGATTCCTATGTGGTTAGACGGACAGTCCCGCTTTCCTAAAAAGGATCGACGTCTGCGACCACGCCAAAAATACGATAGCAGGAAGAAGAGGGGTTGGTCAGAGTCTTTTGGGGAGGGGTAGAAGCATATGTTCTTTGAGAAGGATCCTACGCCTCCAGCCGGCCCAGAGTTATTTTTAGCAACAGCAAAAGGGCTCGCGTGGCATATTTTTGCAAGATGCGTTCAACCCGATGTAGGCCTGCTGCGCCACTTGCAAGCCTGAGTCAACTCTTTTTCTCAGCATAACATGTGTCTCTTGTGTGTGTGTGTGTGTGTGTGTGTGTGTGTGTGTGTGTGTGTGTGTGTGTGTGTGTGTGTGTGTGTGTGAGAGAGAAAGAGAGAGAGAGAGTGAGTGTATGTGTGTGTGTGTGTGCGTGCGTGCGTGTGTATGTGTGTATGTGTGTGTATGTGTGTGTGTGCGTGTGTGTGTGTGTCTGTTTGTGTTATTTGCGTTTAAGCATCACTTCGCTACCAAATATTGATGTGGGTTTTTTGTTTTAGAGCAATGTATTCCAAAGGTTTACCCATGAAATTTGAGAATGGTGGTGTCTGCAAATACTACCAGTTGTGTGAATGACTCACGCACAGCATGTGCTGCACCGAATCTTCCTTCAGCAGCGGGGTTGCTGTGGTCCTTGCGCTGTCAAGGCCTGCTCCAATGGCACTCGCACAGCCGGGCCCAAGTAGCACTTGTGTGCCACCAGGAGGTATCTCGTAGTTCAGCTTGCGGAGGACATCACGCCCATCAGTGCAGCGTGTGTTTCATCCAAATCCGCAGCGAGGCAGCCTCTGAATCAGGTTGTAGCTTCTGTATCACCTTGTCTGGATGATGTGTCATGGTCCGACCTATGTGAGCTTTGTATTGCAACGCCATCGCTACTCACTGGAAGTTGAGTCCAGTGCGTGGAATGGGCCTTGGGGAAAAAAACCTGGGAGTCGAATAAAACAGACACCACCATTTACATCATGTTAAAACGTGTGCGTATGCGTGTATGTGTGTGTGTGTGTGTGTGTGTGTGTTAGTGTATGTACGAGTGTGTACGTGTTCCTCATAAGCAGCAAGCAGTGACAAATATAGAGAAAGAAACAAGCTTGAACGTAATGTAAATGGTGGTGTGTTTTTTCCCCGACTTCCCGGGTTTCCTTTCCAAACAAGACCCAAAACACGCACTGGACTCAACTTCCAGTGAGTGCCGATGGCGTTGCAATACAAAGCTCACATAGGTCGGACCATTACACATCATCCAGACAAGGTGATACAGAAGCTACAGCATGATGCAGAGGTGGGCGCGAGCGCGCGTGTGCGCGCACGCACACACACACAAACACACCAACACACACACACACACACACACACACAACTACACACTCACACACACACACACACACACACACACACACACACACACACACACACACACACACACACACACACACATACAGTCATACATTCACGCTCATGCACAGAAACGTGCATTCATTTTTCTCTTTAGCAGAACAATTGTCAAGCTGTTTAATGTACGTTTTTTAAATGACAAGACTAAAATTGACAGAATGCATGAGTTCAATATTTTTTATGATTACTGCAGCCAGCACCGCCCTTACTGCGGAAACTCGCTGGACAAGCTGCTTTATCGTTCTGCTTGGGAGATCGAGAGCCTCCATGAAGAGAAAACAGCTGACAGTCAATGTAAGTAACAGGAAGGCACCGACCTGAACTGGGTGGATATAATAAGACGTGGCCCCGACGAAGTCAGTGTTCGTTCTAAACGTGGACTCAAGGAAGGATCCAAACATGAAGCTCGTCATCCTGTTTCTGCTGCTGAGCCTCCTTGCTGCCGGCAATCTCAAATCTGTGGAAGACGTCCTTGACCCTGATCCCCGCGATGAAAGAATCGAAAAGGTGAGCTATCGTTGTTGACTGCAGAAATGGACAGAGTTGCTTGCATGTAAAAAAAACCGTACACAATAATTCATCTTTATTCTTTAACAGGTTAGTATTAGAAGTATACTCTGCAGGGACCGTATGCATAAGAGGAAAGTAACGCCTTACTTTGTGAGTAAGTGTCGACTTTTTAAAGTAAAATCACTTCTTAGAGATACATGACTCGAAAGTGGTGGGTCCTTTCAAAGTAATCTTGTAGTAAAACAACCCTACTTATACTTCAGCCATAACCCATGAGTACAGCCGTAGTAACATTGAGTGAAGCCGCCACTGCTGTCGGTTCGCACAGAAAACGCTGTATGTTGGAATACTAGAAACCCACCCAAAGAAAGCGTAAGCCATGTACATCTTTGACTTATCAAAGCTGTATGTCACACGAGCTGTGTGGAAAAAGTGCGAGCTGAGGCTGGAGTGACAACGTAAAATTATGTCAACACGGGCGTGTTTGATCGGCAACTGCAAGGAAGGAGACGGGACATAATATCGACCGCACGAATGCGCTTGATTCGTTCGATGAAGAAGAAGACTACAGTAAATTAATGTTTCATTGCCATAACAGTTTGGAAATTGCAAATGAGTTGCACGAGGACTTGCGTGCGCGCATAATGCGTTATCTGTTAACAAGCAGACGACAGCCAAAAATGCATGAACATGTGCACAATGACGGAATTCCGGAGATTACCCCTAGCTAGGTACTACGTACCTCTACAGCCACAACTACAACGCAACTCTTCTCCCATCCATAGCAAGTAACGCCTGACGTGACTTCGAAAGTATATTCTTTGGTAGTACGTATTGCTCATGAGGATTTTTATTTCTTTCCCAGAGGTATTGCCTACCGTGGTATGCGGAGTGCTCCCCATGGTGGAGTTGAGTGCTGCACGAGACATTGTAGTGATAATTTCTTCGAATTTCGCTGTCTCTATGTAAGTACCCATGTCATAATGCCCTCCTTTAGGGAAGCAATATTTCCCTTTGAGTCACATGTAGACACCATGATGGCCATGTTCCTCCAGTGTACGTGACAAGTATATTTCACACAGACATATTTCTCATTCAGTCCAACGCCAGTTGGTTGAGATGACCAACACATGGAGATGTGCGGGCTTAGCAGTCAGCTGAAGATGCTGGCCCAAGACTCCAAGGCTGTTCCAGGATAGCGGAGCTTGCGTAGGGGATGCCGTCTGCCTCCCCCAGCTCTTCCAAAGTGCGCTCCACAGTTTAGATAAATAAGTCACACAAGTGCAGAGCGCATCGCGTATTGAACATTTCCGTTCAGTTTGTGACACGTCATTCAAGACGCAATGAATCCCGAGTCAAAGTGACTATTTCCGAGTTTACAACGAAAAATGAGCGGCACGACCCTGAAAACACCATCACTGAGTTCGTTATATAGCTTGCCTAGGGAGAACATGATGCATTCTTGCAGTTCTGCTGTTGATTATGAGAAAGTCGAATGGTGGTTTCTCTAGAACCAACAAGCAGAGACGTAGAAAATTGCACCGTAAAATGTGCGCTGGGATGGACGATAAGAGTCAATAATATTGTATTTTGTTCCTAGTGCATGAACTATTTGGGAGGGTGGCCGGGGTCGGACTGACAACAGTACCAAAAATACGTCGTGACAAAAGCTTCCGACTAAAATTGTATTCTTTCTTGAACAAATAAATTTTGGCCCTGAAAAGGGCCGTTTGTTTCTTCGTCTCGAGCGCTGGCCGTCAGGCGTGAACCCCTGGGGTCGTGCCTGGCGGGTCTGGCT
>JAWQFJ010003945.1:10000-35000 GCA_034096865.1 Theodoxus fluviatilis
TTACTAGGTCAGACGCCATTTCCCCCAGCGACGTCGCTACAGCGGCAGAGTGAGCGAGGCAGCCATCATCAAACCAGCGTGAAATGAAGACCCTGTGATCATTGATGTGTCGTCTTCGATTCAGTCGTTTTCCCATTTTACCCCCGCCCCCCCCCCCCCCCCCCCCCCCCCACACACACACACACACTCACCCATTGCAGGGCGCAGCTCTTTTGCGTTTGCTGCAGACCAAAAACGATGCTGGGTGGCGTTGCCCGCCGCTTCGTTGCTGCGCAATTTTGCTTCATTATCGGATGAATAGAGGCTCGCTGATAACATTCTGAATGACTGTGTTTACTGAATCGATTAGCTCGTGCCTGCACATGAAAGTATGAAAGTGATTCACCACAGATTGAGTTGTTACATGCATGGATGAGAACATGAACATTCAAACATTCAGACCTTTCATCCACTCGATTTCCATCCGACAAGGAAACATTACCATGAGAATGTTTGACATTTATTTTATTTTTATTTTTTTGCTTGTTGTGACGTCGTTGGTATGATTTTATTGCGTTTCGAAATTGCATGCTCTTGGCACTCGTCATGGATTTGCCTGACATGTCTGATTGTCTAGGAAAATTGGTAGAAAGAGTGCTTGTTTTTGAAATAATGAAATAATTGTCATCACTCCTTTTTGTAAAATCATCCAGGGGCGCCATTCTTTTTGTCGTTGTGTCTTAAATGAAAACATTCGCCATGACCTTCTGTTTTGCATGAGACGTATTGTGAAACTTTGTCGTCTTTCTCTTCCGCAGGTTCCGCCAGGGGTTTCTCCGTTTTTTTCGTTGGTGCCCGTGCAAGCCGTGCCGGAGCACGCGACGAATGGTTGGGCATGAACGCAATTTCTACTCGGCGCGCGCCAGCATGACGGCCAGCGAGAAGTTCGAGCAGAACGGCTCCCTGATGCAGACCACCATGGAGAGCCTGGATGAGACCACCTCCACGCCCTCCGTCTACCGCATGCATCCCATCGGCAAGAACCGCGCCCGCGACCAGATGTCCTTCAGCAAGACCTCCTCCTTCTACAGGGACTGAGGCCCGCTAGCATGGGACTGAAGGACGCCCGTGAAGAGCTGGGAGGAGTCCGTCTCCTGCATAGGAAGTTCCAAGGGAAGAGTAACTGTTTGGGTTTTGAAGTAGGTCCCCTGGCCTTCCCCCGTTGACGTCGACTGCAGTTCCTCCTGTAGAAAGACCTTGTGTGTAATATTGAAGAGTTTGCCGAATTGGGATTGGCTGGTTCTTCATTGTAGTACGGATGGCTTGAAGAGCTGATTGTCGGGCAATGAGACAGCCGAGTCTATGACGCTGTTTGAGTTGCTTCCTGCGATGGAATAGAGTATGTCATCGCCATTCGGCTTGAAATTCTGAGAGACACCATCGGGCAAAGACATTTTTCTTTTTGGGAAATCAGTGTTTGATGTGACTGATTTCAACAGCAACCTGCAGGATGCCCTGACATGACCCAGGCAATGAACAGACTTCATCCTGGACACATCGATTTTCTGACTTAGCGAAGAAAAGAAATAGACTTTGCTCTGAAGAAGACAATGACTCGGACGAGACTTTGAAGAAAGCAAGTTTTAGCGCCATTTACTCCTAATTTTACTCGTTAGAAAATTGTTTGCTTTAAGTTTTTCGTTATATTGTACAAGCCACTCACGCTATTTATTTGCTCAGGATTTGTCCTTCTTTCCCTTTTCAGCAAGTATGTAGAATTTTTACGATATAGCCGAATGTTCTGTGTAAGGAGAAACTCCAGAAATTATCACCAAAGGCAACCCTTGAGGATTTAAAAAGGCTTTCGAAATATAACGGTCCATGTTGACTAGACGCATGTTGACGAACAGTTCATAGTTTTACTTAAAAGTTGTATTCGATGAAAATCCTCAATCAAAGCAGACTTGAGGACGGCAACCAAACATTCCGGTAAACACTGTTGACAACGGCATGCAAATTATACATGTAGCTGTCATTTACTTCCCAGTAAACCACGCCCCGGATTATCACTTTAGTTCTTTTCGCCCAAGTTTTCATGTTACATAATGAAGCTGGAAAGAGAATGGACCACATTGCTTGATGGCAATAGTGTTCAACGCAGAAAGCAATAAGACTGACTGCACCCTAGGAGGCACATACATTAGTGACTCAAACCTATTCGTTCACTAAGTTAGTCTGTTCTGCTACACCTGAGTCAAGAAAGGCACTTCACCCACAAACTATGAATCCAGACCAGACTACGAAATAGTAAACTAGCATGGTCACCGGGATCCGGATCTTACTGTCCCAGAAATCCTCGGAGTGGTTCACATCTACTTGTCGGGCTGCCTGGAGTTATCGATTCCTGTCTGCGTGAAACAATGTGGCAGAGACTCCTTTCTCACCCAAATCAAATCATTTGTTGTACGATCCGGTTCCCGTCTTTTCTAAACTGTGCATGCTTCGGGAACTTTCTGGTTGGACTACTTACACAAGCGTTACGTCAAAGCGGACCTCGAGCAGTCCCGGAAGACCCCCGCCCGCCCCCCTCCCCCCCCCCCCCCGCCCTCCTTCCACAGCCCAGCAGCCGTTAGCCAGCTCACGCAGCAGCAGGCCACCAGCAGCGACAGGAAGCAGTCATCCCACAAGACTTGACTAGAGTCCTAGCTGCATCTCGCCATGGCGGAGAATGGGTGTGGAGACACCGAAGGTGATGACAATTCGTATAAAATGTCTTACCGTCCGTGTACCACTGCCTACGTGGTCGGGCGATAAATGCAACCGTGAGGTTCTTAATGAAGAGCCGACATCATGTAGGTTATAGGAAAGAGAAACTTTTCAGGACCTCAGGTTGCGATTTAACTCACTGGCATGATGTATTCAGCCAATTGTTTTTAACGATATATATGGTATATGGAATGATATATCATGTTTCATATTTGAGAAGAACTGATGTGAAGAAGTTCGGAGCCTGTTTTGAATATTAAAACAACTAGAAGAAGATGTGTACACTAACTTGCAAGTTACCAAATTATGAATTTTATTACTGGTCTTTTTATTCAAACAATGGTTTATAGCCGCGAACCAAACAAACTTGAGTGAATGTTAATTTGCTTCTATCTCAATTCAAACGTATCTAAGCTTATGACAACAACTGTATCCTGTCGGCCTGACGAAAATAGACTTTTTCGGTTTGGTGTTGATGACAGGTGTAAAAGGTACATGTAGACACCACATGATTAAGCATGATGACATGCTTTCTTCATCTGCTCTCTTCATCTGCTGCCCCAGACTCTACCCATGGCTAGTAGCGGACTCATGAAAAGTACAACGGGGAAAGAGTGCTTCATCTCTCAGCCTTCAAGGTTGCAGGGGTATTAACCCAAAATGTACATGTTTACTGACTTGTGAGATGTTCATTTCGAAGTGTCAGGAGATATCAAACGTGATCTCGTATACGCGTTTGCCTTATTGTTATGTAATACTTGGACGTGGGTTCACAGGTGACCAGCAAAGCTTATCAGAGCCCCACAACTCCTTAAGGCTTTCGCTTCAACACGTCGCGTTTTCTGCACCGTCGGTCACTGTATATCTCGTGGCCGTAGCTGCCCTTACAGATGAATGCATGCACTATTCGAAGTGACCGCATCATAGACACTGGCAGCGCCCAGGTAAGCAAGCGATGACTTGGTTGGACGCATTGGTCAGGAGGGCATTAAGCCTCGAGAAAGGACGCAGGGAACATGCTCTCACGGCACGCCTTCCCTTGAATGGAGGCGTCGGTCCAAGGAGTGGACGTCTTTTTCCATCAGGATCAGGACAATCCGCTTACCGCGGTCACTAATGCACGCCTGACGGGGCGACGGTGGACGCAGCCATGGACAGACGTTACGAGTCCCAGCCCTCCGCCGGGGGCCGGAAAAAGCATCGGTGTGACGTCACTGAGAAGGCAATCTGATCTTCTTCATCCTTCATCATTCAGGATCAGAATCCTCCGAGGAACATCTTCACCGCCATCAGGGGTTTGCTGGATTGAGCGAGGGCCCAGAGACGACGTAAAAAGATCATGCATTAGCTGCCAATGCCGCTGTGATGCTCACCGAGTGGACTCCTGTCTGTTTTCCCATGGAGTTATGTCTTCATGCCGAATCCTACAATGAGTGGAGGTAGCTGCTTCGCCGGAACAGGAGGCTACGGAGCAGACGAAGGTGTGTGTAGTGAGAAGGCCAGGTGATTCGCCGGTCTGGGAGATAGTCAGGTGACTTGGTACTATTGTACTGGCATATCGTCCCCTGGTTATGTGAGGTGGTGTCGTACTTATCGTTTGTTGAGACATCTGTCTCTGCAAATGCACCTTGCGGGACAACCAAGCTTTAGTTCTCTTTGTGGACGTGAAGGTAATATTAGTTGAGACCCTCTGAAACACATTGTTCTTTTATTCATTGTCTTGATGATCTTGAATTGCTTGTGCCATGTAGGATTAAAACTGAAATATGACTAATCGTTATTCACGCTGATTTAAATGGTTTTTGTGCGTGAAGCTTTCAAATTTTACATACTTTGGAGGTTTAAAAAATATATAAACTGTGGTATTAGGACAAGTTTGCATTAGTCTCTATCGCGCATTTAGGTGTTGATTCAATTTGGCTCAGGGCGTAGTCTCTACGACAGCAGGGTGATCCTTTCCCTGATCTCCAGGATGTGACTGGCGGGTAAAGTTCTCATGCCAAATGAGAAATCTCTTGGGTCCCTTGTTTGACGAGGATCAATACGCAATCTTACAGGAAGACAGTGCCACACACTACTTCGGGTACATCCGTCTGACCTGTCGCCTCTACAAGTCGAGAGAGAAAAAAAGCCCCAGAATGAGTTTATGAGTTTCAGTACGAAGTGCTTAAAACACCCCTCAAAAAAGCCAAATTGGGATTGAGAAACAAGTCGACCCAAGGAGCTTTTTTCTGCAGTGTTTGTTTAAGATGCTGTGGATTCTGAAAATACCCATTTATTTGTCATGTCGTTTTCCCGTCACGATAGTTCATGAGCCGACCAGGCGTTGTCGAGCTCCCCTTGTTCTTGCTGATCGATATTTGGCCAGTTTCATTTTGACTTGGAGTGGTCACTTTTTCCATCGTCGGGTAAAATTTCCGGACTTTAACAAGTCGTTGTAGTGTACGTATGCTTTGACTTGTACGAAGTCCGCTGTAAATGTTTCATCACTGTGTGCATTCGTTGTTTCCTTCATATAAAATTGTGAACATGTGTAAGCATCCCGAAGCCTTGAAACAGTTTTGGTTTCACTGAGAACTTCGACTGATGTTGCCATTATAGAATGGAATGATTGTAAGATGTAATGAAGACAGTGACTGTCCTGCATTTGAACATTCATCCCTGGTTATGTATCGTGAAACCCTCTGTCCTACATCATGTAACAATCTGAACTGAATCAAGCCTTTTTCTATTAGACAGATGCCTGCTAAGCTTTTGACAGAAACATTGAAACATATTTCCGGCAGAGTATTCGGTTCCCCCGAAGCAACCATGTTTCATGATGAAATTTTGACTTGTGGGAATTAGAGGTGTAATAGTGCGTTAGGATCTCAACAAGCTGAACTGCCAACTTATCCATCTTAAGCACCCGTCCTTTGCTTCGCACAACCTCCAGAAGACACCATAGTTCCCGTCATGAAAGACCAACCATCCAGGGAGTGTACTTTTGTCGTGCGGTAATAGTGGCGGTAAAACTCTCTTGAGGAGTGTCCCGCGAGAGCTGCATCCAGACTAGGGTTTCGAAAATCATGTATATGTAATGAAGCGTTTCCGCTGGGATTACTTACCAACATCCCCATTACTGGTCTATTGCTTTTCTTGCAAGCGCCGTCATTTCTGCCGAGTTCATCTTTCCTGCAAGAAATCGAAGTCCGCTCAAGTCAAAGGGGGTAAAGGCAGGCAAAGAGCTTGACCTGGCTGGCAGGCCGAGGAGGGAATGGCGGGGAAGCCATCTGCCCTGCTGACGTTCTTCGCCCGGCGCCGCTTCCGTCTCCGCAATTTCAGTCTGCCCGACAGACTGTGTACTTGACTGCTGGCGATTTCCTTCCGCACCGTGCCTGGCAGAGTTAAGGGGAACACAGAAAAACCCATGTCTCCCCACCTCACTCCAAGGACTGTCGACATGGAAGGCTCGGGGTACGGAGGAAGCGAGGCAAGCTGAAAAAAGAGCCTCTTCATGCCTTCGCTGGCCCAGTCGTGCTGCTCTAACCAGCGTGGCAGGGAACCTTACAATGAACACGGCGGTCTCCAAAAGCAAAACGTCATACACGAAATTGATTGAATCTAGTTTCGTTTTTTTTTTTTTTTTTCCTCCAACGTTCAAATCGTTTGATTTAACCACGACCTGGAAATATTCGGTTTTCTGAGAGAAATTTATGTTGTTGGGGGGGGGGGGGGTTTCGCACCAGGAAATTGCTTGAATCAAGCAAAGTATCCCGAATTTTCTCGAGTTTAAGCTCTTTACAAATGAGCAAGGCAACCATCGTCATTTTGCATTAATATTGACGGGAAATTAGATTTTTTAAATCCCTGTGTATTAAACAAACTTTCCTGATGATAACGTAAAACTAAACTTAATTGCTATATTTTTATTACCCTCATGAGGGCCGGTTTTTTTATTGATTGTTATTTGTTGGGTGATGGCAATACTGATTTGTGTTTATTACTCATTGTCACTGGTTTGCCAACTGTCTTTTACAGTTGAAATGCTTGAGTGCCTGTCATTGGTTGGAAACGTGTGATATGTAACTGCAATGGTGTACATAAGGAGAGGTGGATGAATATACGCGTTGACTGCCAACTGCGTTCTTGTTGTGCAGGTAGAGTGCATTTCCTTTCAGTGTCGCCACTCACGATGTCGTCTCCGGTTCACCCTTGAGTCATGACGATTCATTCCTGTACATACAATCATCTCATTCAAGCATTTTGTCGTCGCTGTTAAGGATAAACTATTTTGGTCGTCTTTCACTGAGGCTCTACTATGTTGTATTCCATTTTCTGTGTTTTATTTGTCATCTCTATCATTTTGAGCGATATCGAACTCAAGCGCCAGGATGCTTTTTAGATTCGTTATGTGCAGTTTGGTATATTTCCAAAAGTACCTCAGAGTAAACAATAATGATTGATAATTTTGGAGTCATTCTGGCTAGCCATAACGTTACTGTTGGGCTTTTATTGCGAACGTTTTGCTGATGTTGTTTATCAAAGACACTAAAGGTCCGGAAATCATAGAAAATGGAGGTAGCCGATGAGGGACATGATTGGACAGCGATCACATGGTCTAGGAGGGGTCACGTGCTCAGGAACCAAAGCGTGGTTAGTGATCAGTTGGTCATCTATTGAACTAAGACAGTGCCAATGAACGAGTCAATTTACGGGATGTGGAGCTTGCATTGAAAATATTTGTGCAGTGACGTTACGTAGAAACCGGTGCCAAATAATTATACTGTATACAGCGAAAACCGACGACATATCTGCTCTGTTAGACAAGAATTTTCGTGGGCTTTCATTGATCTCCTTGATCTGCATCTGCATCTGCTTCTACGTATAGACCGCAAAACGTAGTCGAAAGACCCATTTGGTCAGATAGGGCATGGGGTGGAGGGCTCTACGCAGAAACGATACCGCCCGATGATAATTGGCTCCTGTGGTCGTTTGAGGAGCACTTCTTCAGACATCTCACATTACAATGACTCGTGAACACTGTGATGAATGCAAGGACTGAATATCTGTTCTCGTTCTTAATGTTGCATTTGTTGGAGATGATGAGAACAACGACAATAACGACTGATGATGATGATGATGATGATGATGATGGTGATGGTTTTGGTGGTGGTTATGGTGGTGATGGTGGTGGTGGTGGTGATGGTGATGATGATGATGATGATGATGATGATGATGATGATGATGATGATGATGATGATGATGATGATGATGATGATGATGATGATGATGATGATGATGATGATGATGATGATGATGATGATGGTGATGGTTTTGGTGGTGATTATGGTGGTGATGGTGATGGTGGTGGTGGTGGTGATGGTGATGATGATGATGATGATAATGATGATAATGATGATGATGATGATGATGATGATGATGATGATGATGATGATGATGATGATGATGATGATGATGATGATGATGATGACGACGCCGAAATTCTGGTAACTTTTGAGGCGGAGACGTGAATGGGGCCTTTAGCGTTCAAGATTTGTTTTCCTGACTACAATTGTTTTTATGTCACAGCCGTCTTTGTTACGGTTCTACATATTTACCTCAGACGTTATCTGTGCGATTGATATCGTCAGGTTGGATTGACGTAGTTTCACGTGAGTGTCATGTGCAATGTTATCAGTCACTCGTCGATGCATACTTAATTCATCACATGTTTCCTCACGACCTCACCGTGACCATGTTTGCTCGGTATGCGCTTACTTATTGTAGATTTGCTCAATCGTGTTTTTGCGGTCACCATCTCATTGTGTTGTATCGTGTAACATTATAATTATAAAAAAAGTATTTTAAAAAAGATGCGCCGGAGACAGAAAAAAATATGTAATGTCTTTCATATTGTAAAGCAACCACAGTGTAGTGTTAAATAGATCGTGTCCGTGTGATAGAAATGAGCATCATTCTCCATCTGATTTGCTTTGCAATATGTGGCATCTAGGCCACCTTGATCGCTTATTTTCTCCGCGATGGCGTATCCAACAGTCCTCCCTCGTGGCTGACCATGAATGTTGTGAAAACTGTGTGGAAATAGATGTATTTATGTCTCGTTGATTAAAATATTCAAAATAGCGGACTGTCTTGCGTATTCCTGTGCTTTCCGTTGTTCTTTTTGACAATCTAGGTATTACATCACTAGAAACGTTATACTTTATTTTTCTAGGTCAACGGCCCACATTACGAGAGAGAGAGAGAGAGAGAGAGAGAGAGAGAGAGAGAGAGAGGGAGGGAAGGAGACAGACAGACAGATAGACAGACAGACACACAGACACACAGACAGACACACAGACAGACATACAGACAGACAGACAGACAGACAGACAGACAGACAGACAGACAGACAGACAGACAGACAGACAGACAGACAGACAGACAGACAGACAGACAGACAAAGAAAGAGGTAGGAAGACAGAGACTGAATGAGCGAGTGAGTGAGTGAGAGACTGCGGACGGCGACCCGTAAAGAATGAAATATTGCTATTTATGTACACATGCATAGCAAGGGCGGTACAGAAGTACTATTCAGGCGATCATGTTTCCAAGGCACCTGTTGACTGCATCGTTCTAACAAACACGAGCGACTGATTGCAGTTATTATCTGCCAATGTGCAGTTGATAGAATTAAAACTCATTCGATTGAGAGAACAAGATACGAAAAGGAAGAGAGAGAGTGTGTGTGTGTGTGTGTGTGTGTGAGAGAGAGAGAGAGAGAGAGAGAGAGAGAGAGAGAGAGAGAGAGAGAACGAACGAAGAACGGTTTATTGAAGAGGCCACTGGCCTATTTTAATGGCATATATGTATCATACACCTTCACATCGGGTGCGATATCTATGACAGTGATCTTCAACAGACAAGTTATACCTACGTTAATCAAAATAAAAATCGTTGTTTCGGGTAAAGTCATAGCGTAAGATCTGCGTTGAAAAGCTTTATACAAGTAAATACTAGTAGCTCTTATCATCTCGCTGTCATTACTCAGATTAGTCTTTTCTGGATTTTGACAATGTTTTTCTACGTAAATAGACAAGTAATGTTCACGTAGGTCCTGTAGAGCAGGACAAACAAATTTTAAAAAGTGGTGTTCGTCTTCATCTTCCTGAGAGAGAGAGAGAGAGAGAGAGAGAGAGAGAGAGAGAGAGAGAGACTGAGAGAGAGAGAGAGAGAGAGAATTACAGAATTAATTATATGTTTTTCACAACTGTTAATATCGATGCAATAATTGAATGAGTTCTTTACAAGACACAAAATCGATGATGGACTTAAGATTAAGCGAAAACATTATTCTTCGCCAAATGGAAAACCGGCGACGACAAAACAGTTCAATGCACCTTAGAAACATGTCTTGAAATAAGCTTTTACCGTGCTTACGGGAAAGAACTTTTATGTACAATGTCCATGACATGCCAATCATGCATATGGCAAATGTTAAAAAGTATAAGCAGGCTCTAGAACACGTTTCATCGCCAAATGATGTACAGCCGAGGGTAAAATATAACATGCAGAATATCTACACTTCATAAAGCAATAGTTAAACATATTTCCATGTCACTACTCTTATTTACATAACGCCCCCTATGTCAGTCCTTCATACCACTGACAATCGCCATGGACTATGCTTTTAAATACATGTGGAGGGTCTGCAATTACCTCTCGTCACCAGTTGCGAGGTTTCGAAGTGCATCGCTACATCTCTACATCTCTACATCGCTACATCTCTACATCGCTACATGTCTACATCTCTACATCGCTACATCTCTACATCGCTACATCTCTACGTCTCTAAATCTCTACATCTCTACATCGCTACATCGCTACATCGCTACATCTCTACATCTCTACATCGCTACATCTCTACATCGCTACATCTCTACATCGCTACATCGCTACATCTCTACATAGCTACATCGCTACATCTCTACATCTCTACATCTCTACATCGCTACATCTCTACATCGTTACATCTCTACATCGCTACATCGCTACATCTCTACATCGCTACATCGCTACATCGCTACATCGCTACATCTCTACATCGCTATATCGCTACATCGCTACATCTCTACATCTCTACATCGCTACATCTCTACATCGCTACATCTCTACATCGTTACATCTCTACTTTTCCAGAAATCTAGCCCATCCATCAAATAGCAGTACCCTACTCGTTCTGAGATAACAAACTTAGCTACGTATTTTGTCCTGAGAGTATTGTATGCCAGGCAATTAATTAAAACATTATCCTCATTTTCCACTTTAATTGGTACAAAATGGGCAGAATCTCACAGTTGTCTCTCAAACGTCTTTTATTGAAGCGCAATTGGTTTATTCCAAACCAGAATCTTTTGCAAACAGTTCTGTATTTATGCTTACATCATTAATGTAGATTTCACATTTATAAAAACGCTGACACGTACTGTAGACTGCAAAACGCTCTCTTCTGCTGAATTTCTCGCTCAACTCCTGTCTAAAACAAACTCAGTCTTTTCTGGAATGACTTTAAATAAAACTTTTCTCGTTTGCACATCACCCACTAACTCAGGTAAGAGTGTATCCCAAGTTTGCTAGACATTCCTCACTAGCCTTAGTCCAGTTTAATTCCGGTAACAAGTCCATATTGCAAAGCATAAGGCAGGCTTGCTTGGGCAGTCTATATAATGTCATTTTGCCCAACTTAAACCCAAACTGTATCGCTCTCAGCAACGCGTCAATAATCAAGGAGTATCGTCCAGTCTCGCCGTTAATCATGACATTGGGCGATCTAACACCTAGATTCAACAATTGTTTGAATGCAAAACCTCAGCTTTTTCGATGTGTTCGCATCTCGACAGCCTCCATAGAGCCGTGTAAATCACCGGTGTTATCTGGGCATAGAACAGTTTCAAGAAAACAAAGACATCCGTGCTGTGTAGGCCCTGCGCACGCACACACACACACACACACACACACACACACACAGAGGGAGAGGGAGGGAGGGAGGGAGAGGAAGGGAGGGAGAGGAAGGGAGGGAGAGGAAGGGAGGGAGAGAGAGAGAGAGAGAGAGAGAGAGAGAGAGAGAGAGAGAGAGAGAGAGAGAGAGAGAGAGAGAGATGGGTGGGTGGGGAGAGAGAGAGAGAGGACTGAACGGAACTGAACTGAACTTTATTGCATTCGCCATCGGCCCATTGCAAATACAAACATTCTTCGCAATTCCTTGCAATATGTGGTTAATACAATATATATGTATGCAATATATCAATAAACTGCGCTAACAATAATTCAGCACATTTCATAACATACGTAATGCTGCCACTCTGCTATATCTTTACACGTAACATTACATATTACAACTGTGAAAGCATGAACACAACTGCACATAGCCGTATCATTACGGATTTAAGTCATAACCACAAACACCATTTGTTATGCAGAGGAGATAACATCTTATCGATTCCATTAACACAGTGTTTGCAGAACTATTGCTTGCATATTAACTGTACAACTATGTTATGGAAAATATAAGTTTTTCCTTAATTAATGTGCCATGATCGTACTGACCAAAAGTAATAGTACCTCATGTAATCAGGACCGAAATACTTGATCATCATCCACTAGTGCTGGGATACGTTCGTTTCTTAAAAGGAAGGCGTGAAAGAGAAATATAGCTACATCTCTTGTTTTTCTGGAATCAGTTCTGTTCATCCAGCGTTTACAGCATATTACTCTCGCCGACTTGTTGTGTTGACCGAGGTACTTCCGTCTCAGTTGTTCATAAGCGTTACAGTCCATAAGCATAACATCGATATCATTGAGATAGTCTTCAAGACCAAACGACGTTTTGAAGGACGAGTACCACCTATATCGTTCATTTGAACAGTGAGTGCTATTCCAATTCTGCAGAAACCAATCTTTTAGTCTCCATTTTAGTTGTTTTATAACATAGCCATTGTTCTGAACACCACCGTTAAGCCACACATAACCAAATCCCAGACTTTGTCAAAGTTCTTTCACTGAATTAACCCAATTAAACTTGTTGGGGATTGTCGAATTCTGAAGCATTAAAAATAATCTTGTTTAGGAAGTCTGCCGTGGTCCATTTTACATAGTCTCAGCCAGTATTTGATCACTTTAGTGTAGCTACTTATGTGTAAGGAAAATCTCCCGAGATCGCCAAAGACCATGTGGATCGGGGTCCTAGTACCAAGCCCAAGGAACTTTTTGCATGAGAAGACGTGAACGGTTTCCACCTTTCTATGTCTTCCTAGGCCCCATATCTAGGCACTATACAGCACAGTGGGAAGAACTTGCGTCTCAAACATTCGAGTGAACACTCTGGTTTTCGTACACCGCAGATTCCACAATGCTTTCAATGTGTGCACACTCTTTTGCTTCCCTCTCACGCATAAATCTTCTAATGACGTATCCATTGACAGTCTAGTGATAAACACAAAGCCCAAATATTTATACTTATTGACCACGTTCAACTTGATCCCATTAAAGTACCACCTTTCTCCCAAGGCAAGGGAAACCATCTTCGTCTTTTCTGGATTTACAGTTAGGCTTAGTGAGTTTGACCCATGGACAAGATTACTTATTTGATTCTGTAGCCCCGTAGGTGTGGTAGATATCAGAACAACATCATCTGCAAACAAAAGTAGGAAGATTTCTCTCATATCTGGAACTAGCTGGATCCCACGTTTTCCTTGCTACATACATAGTCTGAAACCGAGTTAATAAATAGGGAAAAACTTCCAGGGGACTCGATTGCGCCCTGTTTTACACCAACTGAGCATGGAAAGAAATCTGACAAGGCATGCCCCCATCGCACACATAATTGTGCATCAGCATAAATGGCCTTTGATATATATATATATATATATATATATATATATATATATATATATATATATATATATATATATATATATATATGTCTTTATTAAGACCGACGACCCAACTTGCATTAAAAGAGATTCATACAAACTGGAATGGAGTTATGTATAGTGGTTGACCACTCCCCCAGAAAACAAATAGCTGCAAGATAAATCTCTTGCCTATATCTTCATACAGCGTTATGTAGTCTATTATATTACAAAACTAGAAGAATGATCATTGCGTTAAAAGTACACATGTATTTACATTAAAGATTTGCGTTTGTGAGCATGATCTTGCAGTATCATGTAGTTTGTCATGGTACAAAACGCGTTGAATACATTGCCTGCAAATTATTCACAATATACATTCAAGGAATTTGTCTTCGTTGCAAGACATAATGATAATGAAACAACTAAGCTAATTGATACAGCAGTTGTGCTTATACATGATTACATTAAGAATTGTCCAGTCTTTCGTTGAGTAGTTAAGAAGCATAAAATACATACATAGCAAGAAACACACATATAGAGACACCGAGAGAGAGACAGAGAGATAGACAGAGAGAGACAGAGAGACAGAGAGAGAAAGAGAGAGAGAGAGAGACAGAGACAGAGACAGGGAGACAGAGACAGAGACAGAGAGAGACAGAGACAGAGAGAGAGACAAAGAGAGAGAGAGAGAGAAGGAATAAAATGTAGAAAGAGATATCAAAGCAGACACACCGAAGTGAAAACGAAATACTGGAAAAGTAGAAAGCAACCTGCCTCTCAGAATCAATCTTTCATATCTCCAAAAAAGGAAAATTGTCAGTCCATGGTTTCATGTTCCGCACGTCCATTATTTCGCACGCTACGTCAAAAAACTACATTCATTGAATCTGACACGTTGCAGATTTTGATAACCTAGTCATCTGACAGTGATGTTGTTGGTGTGGCTATGCTATGCCCGGCAGATTAAATGGTCCGACCAAGTAAAATGGCATAAGCCGATTGTTATAAAAACATCTGCAGATTGTCATGATTTTGACATTTGACGAAACTGTTTCGTCCAAGAGAGCATCCCTGTTACCATAGCGCTTTGTGGCAATTGATGTGTCGCTTTGTGACAATTCTCGACCACACTGCATGACTTTCGACAGTATTATTCGCTTTGAATGCTACATAAAACTTGCTACAAGAATTTACCGATTTATTTTCACAGGAAAGTAGTCGCAATTTGTATTTCACTGAAACGATCTGCACACTTTGCAGGTTTAAAGAGAAGATTATCCGGTCCTTGGTGGAAGTTAAACGTCATGTCGACATTGATGAAATGTGAATGTGACATTCTCTTTAGCTGTAGAAAGTAAGCAACATTTCTCAGTAAGTGTGTGAATGTGTAGGCCTACATTTTAGAATGGGCCACGAGATGTTTGAGTTCTAGAATGAGTTGGGGACAGCGATGATGAATGCAGTGGATACGAGATGGGGGTTTAAAATACATGTGTTGGTCGAAGAATTGAAACAGAAAAGGGAGCAAGGATGATGAAAGCATCTACAAGATATTGTCCTATCCATTCTGTAAACAAATGCAAAACGAAAAGCATCTTTTGTTTGCTTGTCACGAATATTATTATTTCAGACCATATTTCCTTAAATGCCCCAGGAATTAAACGGCAAAAGTCATGATGTACACAGGCACCAAAAGTCAATCGCTTTCTTAGTTCATTTACAAAGCATTGAAACTGAGAAGAAGACGGACTCCGACACTGTGTCCATGAATTAATCTCCATGAGTTTGTTCATGATATACGCCTTTGTAATGAGCCGAATGGCCTATCACAAATAAACTGTTTTGTTCTTTTCCGTTCCGTTCTGTTCTGAAAGCATTGGCAGGAAAGGAGTTTGGGATGGAGAGAAAGTGGGTGATGGAGCAAGGGGTTGGGGGTAGGGGGCGGGTGGGGGTGGAGGTGGGATGTGGGGCGTGACAATGCATCCTGTTGCTTCTGCCAGGCAGACGAGCACCCAACCAACCAAGCGTGCGGGTGGCCGCACTCAGTGCACGCTGCCACAGCCGGATTCCTGGAGCAGCCATGTTGGGGTTGAGTGCTGCAATCAAGACTGCTTCCAGCGTCATCATTGCTCATGACGTGGCTGCCTTGATCACGTGGCCTGACGTGACATCACGTGCGCCGTGCCTTCTTGCATCCGGGCAAGCAAGACTGTCAAGAGACGCGACTTCCGCCTCCCTTCGACGTCTCGTTCCGCTGTGCCCGGGTCTAACCAGGCGTGCACAGTGCTATGGGTGCGGGGGCTTTTTCCATGCTCGGAGCCCTTCAGCATCGATTCTGTGCCAGAAAGGTCTGAGAAAGGTCTGAACTCTGCTCCTCTTGTCGTGACCACGAATCTGCCATTCTCGTTGCAACAGCTAATTTGTTATGATGATGAGCGTCGCAAACGTTTACGCCGTTGCGGTCATTAATAAAGTTGAGAAAAGTCAGAGTGCTTGTGGCCCATGCATTAGCAACTAGATGGATCTTCTTTCTAGATGACGTTACAAACAAGTTTTTGTCAGCTCGTTCCCGCACGCCGTGACTTTCATTGTCAAAGCTGAATTTTATGTTTCTAAAGAAACATAGATAATTGTTTGTAATTTAACCCTTTTTCTCGTCTCGTCTTTTGTTCCTGTCACTATAAAAGCAGTGCAATGGGCTACGACCCGTATTGCTTCATCTCGAACCTTCCCATGACATGTCTATCTATGAAGAACCGAAGCAGTCTTCCAGGCTTTGCAATCTTAAGCAGGATTTCAAAGGGGTTCTCTCTCTCTCTCTCTCTCTCTCTCTCTCTCTCTCTGTCTCTCTGTCTCTCTCTCTCTCTGTCTGTCTCTCTCTGTCTCTCTCTCTCTCTCTCCCGCTTTCTCTGTTCTCTCTTTCTCTCTCTGTGACTGACTCTCTCTCTCTCTCTCTCTCTCTCTTCTCTCTCTCTCTCTCCCGCTTTCTCTGTTCTCTCTGTTCTCTCTCTGTGACTGACTCTCTCTCTCTCTCTCTCTGTGCTCTCTGATGATATTCATGAGGCGATGACATATCAATGTGTTTGCTATAGGTTTATGGCACCACAGGTATCACAGGATGATACGGTCAACAGTTTTGGGAAGATTCCTAGGAATATCTGCAAAGCCCATCACATTCTGCTTCTTAATGGCTATACTCCCAGTGAAAGACAGGGTAAATACACTTACCTATCTTCTCATGGAGACAACTTAATAGACTATGGCCTGGTAATCACCCACAAACTATTTTACACAATTGACCTCCGTGTTGCCTCCCGCGTGGAGTCTAACAACATGCCAAGTTATATGTTCTTTGGCCCCAGGAAGGAAACAGTAGAAAATAAACTTGCAACCAGATCCTAATTTAAACTAACATGGGATAAAAAAAATAATAGAGCAATATCGAACACAGGTGCTAACCGAGGATTTCGATAGACGGCTGTCTCATGCTGTAATAGCACTAAATGATTCCATAAACTCTGGGCTACACCAGTTCATACAACTTCTAACACTAAGCGCAGAGTGTATGAAGAAAGAAGTTAGAATAAGAAACAAAGGGACAGTTAAACCTCGAGCACCCTGGTTCGATAATGAGTGTCAACACAGTAAACGTGTTGCTCAAAATGCTCTGAATAGATGGAATGCGAATAAAACAATAGACAACAAGGAAACATACCTTAAAACTAGACGACTATATAAAAATCTAATAAGAGAAAAGAAAAAAGTTACTATGTTGAGTTTCGAAACTCACTTTTGAAAACCTTAAACAATTCTAAAGAGTTCTGGGTCAGGATCAGGAACGCCTCTGGACACTACAACCCTCAACCTGAAATAAATATTGATAAGTGAAAATTGCGTTTCGAAATGTTATTTCAAGATGACAGAAAAGATGTTACTACGAACTCTGATATGGAAAGAGCTATATACAATGAAATGCTAGATGCAAATATAAGTGCTGCAGAAATAAATTGTGCTCTTGCTAGACTCAGACCTGACAAGGCACCAGGGCTAGATTGCTTACCAGGTGGTTGTTTGAAAATGGCAGAAGATAAAATGATCCCGTTTCTAACTAAATTATTTAACAAATTGTTTGATACGCACTATTTTCCTGAATCATGAGCGAGGTCAATAATAGTTCCGATTCATAAAAAGGGTGCCTTATCTAATACAGATAACTACAGAGGCATAGCACTTATAAGTGCTCTGTGCAAGGTCTTCACAACTATTCTTGCTCAAAGACTGCGCGCATGGATGGAGCAGGAGGATAAAATCTGTGCAGAACAAGCCGGATTTAGAACTCAACATTCTACAATAGATCACATATTTACGCTCCATTCCATAATAATGAAACATGTGTATGGAAATGGTCGAGGAAAAGTATATGCAGCCTTTGTTGATTATAAGAAAGCATTCGACACCGTTAATCATGAACAGCTATGGAAAGTGCTTAAAGGTGCCGGACTTTCTACAAAATTCATGATAATGTTAAAGGCCATGTACTCGAACGTCCAGTGCTGCGTACGGTGGCGCCACACCTTGTCGGACTTTTTAATTGTTCTGTTGGAGTGAAGCAGGGGGCATCTGAGAGCGAGTTCATTTTGTCTCTATATATCAACTGTGTGGCTGATTTTGTACGCCAAAACGGTAGACATGGAGTACAGTTGACTGGATGGAAATATTTTTCCTGTTATTTGCTGACGATATAGTACTTATCTCAACGCCACCAGTAGGGCTTCAGAACCAGATCACCAATTTGGCAATTGTGTCGAAAGAACTGCACCTGCAAGTAAATTTTGAAAAGACGAAGATAATGGTGTTCAGAGGATGTGGTCATTTGGCTTCTGGAGAAAGGTGGCATCTTGAAGGAATGAGACTTGAGGTTGTGAACGAGTACAAATATCTGGGCTTTATTTTCACCACAAAACTGACTTTGCGCAGTGCCCTAGAAGACATTTCAGTCAGGGGGAAACAAAAAGGCGTGCAGATACTAAAAACTTTATGGGCACTGAAATGTACCAAAACAAAAGTATTTCGGAAAATGTTAGATGCTCAAGTACTACCGACTCTTTTGTATGGTTCTAAGGTTTGGGGTCTTAGAAAGCACACAATAGTGGAGACTAATCATGACTTCTGTTGCAAGAGGTTTCTTGGGCTAGACTATAGAACACCCAATCACATGGTATATGGTGACCTCGGCAGGTATACTCTTTCTATCAACAGCTGCTGCAGAGTTATAAAATACTGGCTAAAGCTCGGCAAAATGGAACCAAATAGACACTCTAAACAGGCATAGTTGATGATGCAAAATTCCTCGATCGAGTGTAGTAGAAACTGGGCAGAGTCTGTTAAATCCTGCCTCAGTTCTCTAGGATTTGGGTATGTTTGGATGAACGGAGGCGTAGGAAACGAAAAGCGGTTTTTGTCTCACCTGAAACTGCGACTTCAGGATTGCTACAGAAAAGAATCGAACGGTGAGAACATTAGAAGTGAACGATACAACTGGTATAGCACATTCAAACTGGATTTAGGTCCTGAATATTATCTCGATGTGCTTGACATCAAGAAATTTAGAGACGCGTTCATTAGGTTCAGATTAGGTGTAAATAAGCTTGCCTCCAACATTCGATATAGAAGGGAGTGTAGATTGCAAAACAACTCATGTTGACGAAAAGACGATGAACAACACCTTTTGCTGTCGTGTCTGGTTTACGATTCTTTGAGAAAAAATATTTAAAACGATATATCAATGAAAGAGAGGAGACATGTACATATTTGATGAGAGGGTTAGATGCAAAAATGACTAGAGCAGTGGCCATGTTCATCTTTTACTTACTTACTTACTTACTTAGGCCCATCGCTCCTCCTAGAGCATAGGCCAGCGACGACAGTTCTCCAGCGGGCGCGGTCCTGGGCAGCTCTCTCAATCTGTGTCCAGGTGTTGCCACTCCTCCTCAGCTCTGCTCCAGTGTCTCGCCGCCAGGTGTTCCTGGGCCGTCCTCTTTTCCTCTTCCCCTGAGGGTTCCAAGTGAGAGATTGGCGGGTCACGCTGCAAGGTGGTTTCCGCAGCGTATGTCCAATCCATCCCCACTTTCTCTTCCCTATTTGGGTGATGATGAGGTCCTGTTTGGCTCTCTCCCACAGATCCTCATTCCTAACACGATCAGGCCACCAAATCCTGAAGATCCGTCTGAGACACCCGTTGATAAATGTTTGGATCTTGTGCAGCGTCCGTTTGGTCATACTCCATGTCTCTGATCCGTATAGGAGAACTGACTTCACATTGGAGTTGAAAATCCTCAGTTTCGTCGCCTTACCTATCTCTTTGGAGGCCCATGTGTTCTTCAGCATGATGAATACCACCCTTGCCTTGCCAACCCTAGCAGCAACATCGCTATCTGTGCCGCCTTGCCTGTCGACAATGCTCCCGAGGTAGACGAAGGAGTCTACTTCCTCCAGAGGTTGTCCGTCCAGGATGATAGGGTTGTCATTTGTCGTGTTCATCTTCATCAGCTGGGTCTTCTTCTTGTTGATTTGGAGGCCTACCTTTGCTGAGACTTCTGCTAGGCGTGTCGTCTTCTCCTGCATCTGGGTCTGTTGGTGGGAGAGAAGTGCCAAGTCGTCCGCAAAGTCTAAGTCCTCCAACTGCGTCCAGAGGGTCCACTGTATCCCGTTTCTTGCTCCTTCTGTGGTGGACTTCATTATCCAATCGATGGCAAGCAGAAACAGAAAGGGTGACAGCAAACACCCCTGTCTGACGTCGGTCTTTACTGTGAAGCTGTCCGACAGCCCGCCACTGTGAATCACTCTGCATGCCATGTCCTTGTAGGTGTTCTGGATCAGCGTGATGAGTTTCTCTGGCACACCGTAATGTCTCAGCAGTTTCCACAGAGTCTCTCGGTCCAGGCTGTCGAAGGCCTTCTCGTAGTCTATGAAGTTGATGTAGAGGGACGAGTTCCACTCTAGTGACTGATCCACAATAATGCGAAGGGTGGCGATGTGGTCTGTACAGGATCTGTCCTGGCGAAAACCTGCTTGCTGGTCTCGAAGCTGACTGTCCACTGCCGCCTTTATTCTCTCCAGCAGGATTCTGTTCAGCACTTTACCAGGCACGGATAGCAGCATTATCCCTCTGTAGTTGCTACAATCCCTCGGGTCTCCTTTTTTGGGCAGCTTCATTATGAGGCCTTCTCGCCAATCAACTGGAATCTCCTCCTTCTCCCAGATCCTCGCAAACAAGCTGTGGAGCATGTCAGTGGCTGTGGTGATGTCCGCCTTGATAGCCTCTGCTGGTATGCCATCAGGACCAGCAGCTTTCCCGTTCTTCAGTGACTTGATGGCTTCCTGGATCTCCTCCTTGCTGGGCTGGTCACAGTCAGTTGGGAGAACAGTCTCTGCAGGTGGAATGTCTGCTGGCTCATCCGGGGTTGGCAGGTTCAGTAGTTCACTGAAGTGTTCTGCCCATCTCCTCCTCTGGTCGTCTGATGTGACGAGCGGGTTCCCTTGCTTGTCCTTCACTGGCCTGTCGATCTGCTGGAACTTTCCTGACAGTTTCTTTGTGATGGTATAGAGGCCTTTAAGGTTCCTCTTTGCGGCAGCTTCTTCTGCTTGCTTTGTCAGGCCATCAACAAACTCTCTCTTGTCTCTCTTGATGCTCCTTCTGACCTCCTTGTGGGCACATGTGTACTCTCTCTGTGCCTCGGCCTTCGCAGCTCGCGTTCTGCTGTTGTTGAGCGCTGCTTTCTTTGCTTTCCTCTCCTCTATCTTCTGCAAGGTCGCCCCCGTCATCCACTCCTTGTGTTGTGTCGTCTTCTTGCCCAGCGTCTCCTCACAAGTGTCAGCCCATAGTCGCTTGGCATGCTGCCAGGTAGTGTCGCGAGTAGGTTGCGGGTTTTGGGGGGGTTAATTTTCGTGTTCGTTAACTTGTGTGTGCATGCTGGGCGTGTAGTGTGGTTGTAGTGCGTTAGCGCGCTCCTCGTCTGTGCTTTTCACTGTTTTCACGTGGGGATGGGCGTGATGAGTGAACTATGTGCACCCTCGCACGGGAATTGCGAGGCCGGAAGGGGTGGACGCGCTGCTCGTTGGGTTTTAGAAAGGCAGATGCTAACTTGTGAGCGTATAGGCAACATCGCTGTTGTGGTGTGTGCTGGATTGTGGCGCGACCGCTGTCGGCCCAGTGCGTGGCGTGGCTTCTGCCAGCCCGGAATAGGCGTAGGCCGAACAGAATCATCACCAGGGGAAGGGCCGAGTTTCTTCCATGTGAGTATTTGTTTGTGTGTAATTGTCTTTGTGAAAGTTTTCACTAGGTTGTTAGTTTGTTGTTCTAGGGGTGGGTGGGAAGTTGAAATAGGCAGTGGGATTTTAGAACGGGGTTTTTCGTTCATTCATTTGCCGTGTTTCCATTCTCGCCTCATTTGCATCATGTCATGGTTCGTGGTAGGTTTGCTGTGTTTTAAATGAGTGCCGTCATATTTAGTTACGGTGGAATGACTATTTCCAGTTTTGTGGGGGGTAACGGTTTTGAGTTGGGAATTGTGTGTAATGCGTTATGCCATGTATGCTAATTCTGGCCGTTTAGGCCTGTGTTGTGTGTGTGTGAATCGTAGGTTTCACGTCCGTCATCGGCCAGGGTCCTCGTGGCTCCTCATCGCTGTCGTTGCTGTCGTCATCACCCGGCGCTCATCATCCGCGCGTCCCTGACGGTGTTTGATGCCATCACCTTGAGCTCACCTGGTCCAGGGGAAGGTCGATGTTCAGCGGATGTTCAGCGTCCCCTGGGTCCTCCATCGTCGTGCTGCGGCCTTTCGCAGAAGGCCGCCATGTGACAGTGGTGGACAGTGGTAGTGGAGCTGGCGTGAGAGTGACAGTTGTGGACAAGCGGTTGTTGTGTTGGCGTTTTTGACAATTGTGGACAATCATAGCTGTTTTGCTTGCGTGTTTGGACAGTTGTGGACAAGCGTGGCTGTTGTGATTGGTTGTTTTGACAATTGTGGACAATCGTAGCTGTTGTGTGCGTGTTTTGACAGTTGTGGTCAACCATAGTTTGTTGGGTTTGCGGGTGTTGACGGTTGTGGACAACCGGGGTTTTTTGTTGTGCTTGCGTGGGTAGGGTAGTGTTGTGGCTGGGGCTACACCGTGAGAGCCACGGGCAACCATTAAGGTTTTGTTGGGTTGGGAGGGGAATGCAGTTTCACCCGTGTGTTTGGGTTTGAGGTGGGTGTTGTAGATTTGTTTCATTTCTCATCGCTTGTGCGCATAAATTGTAGGTCATCAACCATCTATCGCCATTACCATCGTTCACTTTAGCATCAGTCATCTATCGTCATTACCATCATTCACTTTAGCATCAGTCATCTATCGTCATTACCATCATTCAATTTCAGCCCCATCTATTTCATTCTTCGGGGGGGGGGGGGGGGGTCTGATGAGTGAATAAATCTTTGTTTATCCAACAGTAGTTTCTTGTGAGTTCCTAACTCTCTCTGCATGAGAGGTTAAGGTCCCACCTAGCAGGTGTGGGCGCGACAGGTAGTCTCGACGTCTGCATCTGGATCCTCATACAGTTCCTGGAGCACCTGAAACCTGTTGGAAACGGCAACGCGGAACTGCTCATGGATATGTTCATCTATTACTCGTTGCTATTGAGGGAAAGCAAACTGCACATTATGTGCGAAAACAGCCCTGTACTTTGAAATACAAACTGCACAAAGATGTGTCACATACACATTCTCATTCTCTCTCTCTCTCTCTCTCTCTCTCTCTCTCTCTCTCTCTCTCTCTCTCTCTCTCCATTTCATCAGACGCTCAAGACGAGCATTAAACTAGAAGTTGACATGTGAACAACTTTAACTTTGTGCACAAATCATATTTATTATTTTAAGTGAAATTGCATACTGGCGAGTTTGGGTAGATTCCTGTCTTTCATCCGAAGATAATATATTTTGTGACTTATTCAACTTATATACTAATGTTTTTAATTTGTACATATATATATATATATATTCCTATGTGATGGGTCGTTGGCCAAAATAAACGAATCAATCAATCCCTCTGTGGGCTCCCCCCCCCCCTCTCTGTTCTCTCTCTTTTCTCTCTGTTCTCTCTCTCTCTCTCTCTCTCTCTCTGCTCTCTCTCCCCACCCCCACCCCCGACCCTCCTCTCTCTCTCTCTCTCTTTCTCTCTCTCTCTCTCTCTCTCTCTCTCTCTCTCTCTCTCTCTCTCTCTCTCTTTCTCTCTCTCTCTCTCTCTCTCGCTCTCTCCTCTCGCTCTCTCGCTCTCTGTCTCGTCTTGAAGGTGACCGTCAGGGACCTCGGCTTCCATGCCTTTCAGCGGAGCGGCCTCGTCTCACGCACGCCATCTAGTGGAGGAAGCCGACAGGAAGTGCTTTGCTGGCAGTCACAACAGACATTATTACCGACTAGCAATGACACAGGACGGATGAGAGCAAATGGCTGTGAGTGTCGGAGCGCGGTGATGATAGAAAAGAGAGCCTTTGGATCTGTTGCCACACGCCAAAGACATCGATGGCAGATCCCCGAGGCATCGCTCTCCCCGCCTTGCCAACCTTCTATCCACTCTCCTCTGTACCTAGCTGTGTCCACACCATTTCCTGGACAGAACCGCCGTGGCGAGCCTGTGTCATCTCCACGCACTCTACGCCCATTATGGTTGCTGTTTGCCGTGCAAGACAAACGTGGCTCCGACAGGAAGCTCGTTGCGAAGAGGCGACAAGGCGCTGTGTGGCAGGCTGTGCCGCAACACGCACGTCTATTCAGCTGCAGGTTCCGCCGCGGAGCAGTTGCCTAAAGCGATCGTTTCCTTGCGGTAGAGCAGTCAACACGATGTAGAGTGAGTATCGGGTGTCTAAGGCATGATTTCTAATGGAAGAGTACAGACGCAACGCATCCTTTTCAGTATGATTTTTAATCTTAAAGTGAAGTTTATATTTTCCAGTAAAGGACGCAATAAACCTATGTCGGCGTCCATTTCTCCCATATACATGATTTTACATGTATATAACCTGTTGGATTTAGGCTTGCGGTTCGGCGAGGATAAATGAAAGTTTGCACAAAGACTTCATATGATGTCCTCTGGTCTCAGGTCACTGGTCCCGTAACCTGACTTGGTCCTGGGGGCGCTGAACGCATCACCAAGTGACTCCATGTCTGACGGTGTTGGGATAGGGCAAAGCTCATCTCTGTCCACTCAGTGATGTTGTCTGCCCACTTCTTTTGCTGTCTGTCTCGTATCCTTTCCCTTGCACCTTTCCCTGAAGTATGGTCTTGATGTACCAGTCAGATCTTGTCATGAAGCCATAGGTGATG
>JAWQFJ010003945.1:40000-49593 GCA_034096865.1 Theodoxus fluviatilis
TCAAAAGGCTTTCGGGCATACGCCCTTCTTCAGTTAATACAGAAACACATAAATGATGCAACACGTGACGTAAAAAACTTCAGAATGACATGACGTAGGCACTCCAGAAGAGTATCATCACTCAACTGCGGTCATGCTCACAGTCCTGGTAGTCCATGTGGTACAGAGAGACGAAACTGGTGGCAAGACCCGACATAAGGGTTTAGGTTTTCTTGCGGTAACCTCTACCCAGGTCACAGAGCCAGGGTCTGCCAAACCACTGTACACTTCACATAAGTTTGCGTGAAGTCTTCACAGGAAGCGGATTGGTCGCACCACACGCCGCGCTCGTTGGGTGTACGTCTGCACATCCTCCTGGGTCGTTCCATCGTCGCTCTCACCTTCCGAGGATAACCCAAGGCTCTCGTTTCTCTCCAGTCGCTCCTCACCGGTGTCAGGGGGGACAGGCTGTCGGCGTGGAGACCGCCACCAGTCGAGTGGAAGTTTCCCCTGGTACATGTATGCCCACAGTCTGGCACAGTTTACCACCCGTGATCGGGCACGAGAGTGCTGCTGAATGCGGTACACTCCCTCGTGAATCCTGCCCATAACCCTGTAAAGGACTGTCCAGGGCCTGGCCAACTTGGTGGTGTGTCCTTTCCTCACCCGCGGGTTAAAATACCAGACAGCTGTGCCCACAGCGAAGGTCTGGTCGTCTGCCTTGCCGTCGTACCAAGCCTTCATCCGGTCTGCGCTCTGCTGCAGATGGGTCCTTGTGGACTCTTGCACCGCCTGCAATGTATCCTGGAGCATTCTGAACACAGAGATATAGTATCTCTGACACAGGTTTGTCACGTGACTTCGGCTCCACATTCCAATGATTTTACCAATCAAAATTCAACATGATCAGAAGACCATTGAGAGTAAAAAGAGGCGATTCTATTTCATTCCAATTATTTATCCCGATAGATAAACACAAATTTGGTGTTCTAATAAAACTAATCTATGAGATTTTCAGGAAATCATTTGAGAACTACTTTTAGCACAAACGTCGTCTAAAAGGTTGCAAACTGCCTTGAGCACGTGCGATTGTGTATATAGTAATACACGCAATCTTTGGACCTACTATAAACGCAGCGAAAAGGATTCCTATGGCTCCGGGCTGGTTTCGTGAATCTATGGTTATACTCTCGCAAGTAATTGCTTTCTGGCCGGAACCTGTGGTCTAACTGCCTTCACACTGTTTGACGAGCTCCACACTTCGATCATTCGTGTATCGACTGATGGAGTCAGTAAGTGATTTAACCTACATTCCGTCTGTGTTGAACGTTAATCGAATGGAAGTTTCTTCTGTAGGAATCCGTCCGATTCCGAAGTTCGATATTATCGGATAGCTCAGAAGCAGTTTTTCTAAGTTTAATCCTTCTAAGCATACATTAAATTAATGATTCCTCATCAGCAAAAGCACTCAGCGGGTTTCTGTGTGTATCGGTCCAAATGATTATGCAGACGGGATTGGTTGCATTACTCGCTCAATGAAGTATAAATATTGCTGTTGTATTCAAAGTCCTTATAATTAGTAGAGTTCACAATATTACACTCTTGTGATTCGAATTTTACCGCATACAAGTTTTACATTCATGGGAAATCGATGTTTAGAAAATGAACTGACGGAAAGATGGCTACCAGTATCAAGTGTATCACAACAAGCAAAGGAATACACTCACGATGTGATATGGCATTCAGCGTGGCTGAGACTCTGTGTTCAGAACGGTGGTATGCATGTTATGGAAGAATTAAGGCTATCACGTGACCAACCTGTTGCTGAGACTATATCCACTAGTCTCAGCCACGCTGAATGATCCTGGAGCTGCATCACGTATTGGGGCATGTCGCGGGGGGTATCCAGGGAGTCTGAACTCTCGCGCAAACATCAGCCGACTGGGGGAAATGCCCGTCGCTTCTTGCACTGTTGACCGGTAGGCCATTAGGGAGAAAGGTAAATAGTCTTCCCAGTCCCTCTGGTGATCACTGACGCACTTTGATAGGCACCCTATGAGGGTTCTGTTGTACCGCTCCACCATGCCATCTGACTGGGGGTATGCTGGCGTCATACGAGTCTTGTGGATGCCCATTGGCCGACAGGTTTCCTGGAAGACCGCCTCCTCAAAGTTTCTCCCCTGGTCGGAGTGCACCTCCAAGGGCATGCCGAACCGACAGAAAAGGCCTTCCACTAGAGCCCTGGCCACTGTTGTCGCCGCCAGATTGAGGAGAGGGTAGGCTTTGGGCCACTTTGTAAAGTAGCCCATCGCGACTAAGACGAATCGGTTTCCCGACTCAGTTTCTGGAATGGGGCCCAGGACGTCAACCGCCACCCTCTCCATGGGTGCTCCTGTCAGGTAGATCTGAGCAGGGCCATGACGACGTCTGTGGGGTCCCGTCCGCGATGCACAGACGTCCAACGGCGGCACCACTCATCAACAGATGTGCGCCGACCGACCCAGTAATATCGCTCGCAGACTCTCTGGTACGTCTTTCTGCGTCCAAAGTGTCCGGCTGCCGGGCTGTCATGCAGCTGCCTCAGAGCCTCTTCCTGCATTGCTTTTGGCAGGACCGGAAGTAGATGAGGGTGGTCTCCCTTTTCGTTGATCGACTTCCGGTTCAACGCTCCGTCCTTCATCAGCAGGGTATCCCACTGGGTCCAGTAGGCCTTTGTAACAGGGCTCGTGGCAGTTACCTCCCTCCAAACAGGCCGAACAGGGCTGGTCTCCACCCAGTGGATGATAGCCTGCAGATCGATATCCTGTCGTTGCACGTCCGCTCTGCTCCTCTTCCTTTTGTCGCTGCAGTTCTCTCACTGCTTTTCTTCCCGTCGTTGCAGTTCTCTCTGCTCCTCTTCCTTCTGTCGCTGCAGTTCTCTCACTGCTTTTCTTCCCGTCGTTGCAGTTCTCTCTGCTCCTCTTCCTTCTGTCGCTGCAGTTCTCTCACTGCTTTTCTTCCTTCTGTCGCTGCAGTTCTCTCACTGCTCCTCTTCCTTCTGTCGCTGCAGTTCTCTCACTGCTTTTCTTCCTTCTGTCGCTGCAGTTCTCTCACTGCTCCTCTTCCTTCTGTCGCTGCAGTTCTCTCACTGCTTTTCTTCCTTCTGTCGCTGCAGTTCTCTCACTGCTTTTCTTCCCGTCGTTGCTTGTATTTAAAGTGTGCAAGGAGCTTTTTGTTGTTGAAAGAGATGTCCTGGTGTTCAATTTATACATCCCGCCAATCGGCTCCCCGTATTATGAAGGAAGTGATGAAAATAATGGAATAGACATCCTAGGCAACTGCATTTTAGAGATGACAGAAGCACACAACAATTGTTCGTTACTTCTTTGTGGGGACTTCAACGCAAGGACTGGGTCCATGAACACTACTAATGACAATTATTTGGGTGATATGCGCTCCTGTACACTCGACGACATACGGTCATCATCCGACATAACTATTAATGGGTTTGGCAAATCCCTACTGGAACTGTGTATTGCTTTTGACTTGACTATTCTCAACGGCTGTGTCGACACAGAGAATTCCTGTGGTTATACTGTAAAGGAGTCTGGCTAGCTGTAGCAGAGGTGATGCGGCCATGTAAACTGAGACGCCCAGCCCCGGGCTATTCATAGCTCGGCTGACCCGTCTCCGCCTGCAATGACGCTGTTAGAGACCGAGATGTGCAGTTTCCCCTTCCCGCCCAGTAATAAGAATAACTTTATCTGTGCTGTGTTCAGCATATAGATCATTCTGGTCCTATTGACTTTATTAGATAGGTGTATAATCTCATGTAGCTTAGTCTTGTAGACTATCATGATTATATCTCGTTGTATATAGATGTAACTCGCTGATGAGTTCCAGTTAAGAAACACAAATGTTGGTAAAAGCAGCGACCAAGCAGTCCTGCCTCGCAGAGTAGTTTACAATGAGGTCCGCGCCTCGGCTTGATAAGGCAGAGGCCGGGAGCAGTCGAGAGTGTGCTAGCTTGGGAGAAATAAAGCGTTCATCAAACCCCAGCATCGCCTCGAGTGTTCTGCGAGTTCGAGTTCCTCTTACATTGGTGGCAGCGGTGGGATGGACAGGAACGTCCAAAAAGCAACCCAGGAGGACTCTGCGCAGATGGAAGGCATTGCATTTCAACCTGCGATGCACTCGACACCAGGGGTAGGGGATGCAAACGCGAGCCAGGACAGACCTGCCCAGGGACAGGATCCGTGGCCCCCTCCAGGCGACGCCCGGGCTTAGGTGGGAGGCAGAACTTCATGTCGGCCCCACCTGGACTCCAAGGCTGGCCGTACCCATGGACTCTCTGACTTTTTAATGGAGTCGTGTGTGTGCATAAACGCAGGACTGACTGTTCATGGCGGTGACAGTGGTGACTGTCTGTTCATGGCGGTGACAGTGGTGACTGTCTGTTCATGGCGGTGACAGTGGTGACTGTCTGTTCATGGCGGTGACTGTCCATGGCGGTGACAGTGGTGACTGTGTTCATGGCGGTGACAGTGGTGACTGTCTGTTCATGGCGGTGACAGCGGTGACTGTCTGTTCATGACGGTGACAGTGGTGACTGTCTGTTCATGGCGGTGACAGTGGTGACTGTCTGTCCATGGCGGTGACAGTAGTGACTGTCTGTTCATGGCGGTGACAGTAGTGACTGTCCATGGCGGTGGCAGTATTGACTGTCTGTTCGTGGAGAGGATGAACCCTGCCCGCGGTGTGGCCGGACGACACCTGCAAGGGACTACTGACGGCAACAGGAGGCGCTGCGATCAACGCTCGGACACTGGGCTGTGCCAGGTGGGGGAGTTGGTGTGGCTACATCAACCGAGACCAAAGAGGGGACGATCCCCCAAACTCGTGAGGCCGTGGGAGGGACCTTACGAGGTCACTGCACGGCTAAGCGACGTCACCTACCGAGTGAAGTGGGGAGGGAGGAAACCCCGAGTCGTCCACTACAACAGACTGCGACCATACTGTGGCACGAACATGGACGCACTGGCACACTCGGACGCAGTCATCCATCAAGGTAGCGAGAAGTAAGCAAAAATACGTATTCTGTGTTGTAGGTGTGCAATGCTGTTCTGGTATGGAACTGATGATGAAATGTGTCTCGTAAAGATTTGAGTGCGTAGCGTTGTATGTTGCCATGTTTGATAAAAACTCATGCTTCATCCTTCCTGTGCGATTTTTGAGTGGTGATAAGAATTTAATTCCTGGTATTTCCTCCTGATTTTGTATTTGAATCACTACAAGAATGTAGGATTGTGTTGCTACAAGGGTTAAGCGACTGGACGTTTGCTAAACCCAGGTTGTGACCTCAGATGGACAATTTGACTGTGGAGAGGGCTGCGACGTTCTGTGATGGGTTTTCTGCTTTCTCCAGCTTGTCACAGTGAACGTGCAATGTGTTGAACATTTTTTTGGACTTAGAAAGTGTGGACGTTGACCTGCTTTGTACTGGATTTGTCGATTTGCGGCGCTTGTCGCTGGCTCTTTTTGGTTGGTATTGTCAGCCAGGAGGTCTGTGCTGTCCAGATTTTGTGGCTGGGTTAGTCCAGGTTTCTTTTCTTGCCCTGTGTTGGGCGGTGCTGTTCACGGGGTTTCGTGACAGTGTTGGGTATTGCCGGGGCAGACTGGTGTCTCCTGGTTTTGGAGAAATAGTCTGGGCATACCTGGGTGATGTATTCGCTGTTTTTGTTTTAATGTCTCCTGGTTTTGGAGGCATGGTCAGGAGCAGTCGGGAGGACGTTCCTGGGGGTGCTGTTGTCACCTGTTTGGACTGGACCTGTGGCTTAAGCCCTTCTGACGTGTAGTCTGTCTTCATGTATTTGTTTGTTAGGAGTTTGGGAGGTATTTTCCCACTTCTACGATTTACTGTTCTTTTTGGGATTCTGGGAATAAATACTTTTATGTATCACTTTGTGTAACCAGATTTCACATGTACATAACCTGACAAGTATGGAGGGCTGCGAGATCCCCAGGTTAGCGACCGAACGTTCGCTGACCTTTGTCTGTATCCTCGGCTGAATATTTGTTGAGATTTTCATGCATGAAATACACTATCATCTTTCAAAAGTTAAGGAATCCTTATTGTCCATGCTTTGTTGTTGTATTGTGTATGACCTTGCCCCGTCACTAATGTTCTAAAAGTGTGTGCTATTCAGGGACAGAATAGTTCTGGAAGGGGTCTTACTTGAAACTTTGTCTCTTTTGCATGAGGTTGTTTATGTTTTGTTTCCACTGCTACTCTACTTCGTTTTATCATGATAGTGGGATAACACTGAGTGAACAGGGCGTTCTCTAAGGGGGGAAGAGTGTAAAGGAGTCTGGCTAGCTGTAGCAGAGGTGATGCGGCCATGTAAACTGAGACGCCCAGCCCCGGGCTATTCATAGCTCGGCTGACCCGTCTCCGCCTGCAATGACGCTGTTAGAGACCGAGATGTGCAGTTTCCCCTTCCCGCCCAGTAATAAGAATAACTTTATCTGTGCTGTGTTCAGCATATAGATCATTCTGGTCCTATTGACTTTATTAGATAGGTGTATAATCTCATGTAGCTTAGTCTTGTAGACTATCATGATTATATCTCGTTGTATATAGATGTAACTCGCTGATGAGTTCCAGTTAAGAAACACAAATGTTGGTAAAAGCAGCGACCAAGCAGTCCTGCCTCGCAGAGTAGTTTACAATGAGGTCCGCGCCTCGGCTTGATAAGGCAGAGGCCGGGAGCAGTCGAGAGTGTGCTAGCTTGGGAGAAATAAAGCGTTCATCAAACCCCAGCATCGCCTCGAGTGTTCTGCGAGTTCGAGTTCCTCTTACAATACGTTTGTATCGCCACGTGGTTGTAGCGTAATAGATTATTGTATTGCAACAGATGACATTTTATCTTGCTGTGTGTCGTTTGGAATCGGTGAGCTGGCATTGTCTTCACATATGTATCTGAATTTGATTTTTATGAGTCAACATTGTGTTGACAGAGGGCATGAGCAGTTCTCTGGTGCAACTATTAAGATTATATGGAATTCGGGCCGAGCTGAAGAATTTAACATGAATGTCCAGCAGGGGTTGACTCAGTTCACTGATAAATCCTATTGGGAAGAAAGTAGCTTCGATGTGAACTCTGCCACGAGAGATTTGACAACGTGTTTGGTAGATGCGGCTGATTTTATGAAGAAGCGGGTTTGGCAGGGTAATCATAGCTTGCTAAACAGATGGTATGATAAAGACTGTGTTGAAGCAAAAAAGTCGGCGAACAAGCAGTTGGGAAAATTTCTTCGCTCCAGAGACGTGAAAGATAGGGAAGCCTACACAAAAAAGCGAAATTACTACAAGCAGTTGATCAGGTTAAAAAAAGGCAATTTCAGACAATCATTTACAGAGTATCTGAACGCTAATATTGCTGATTCAACAGTGTTTTGGAAACAAATCAGGTCTATAAACGGTAGACACAAAATACTACCAAACATAGATCCTAACGCATGGGCAGATCACTTCCAGAATGTGTACAGTTTGCCTGATAGGACAGAAGCGATAGAAACAATATGTCATAGACAACTAAGTGTCCCAGATGACAGTGTTTTAAACTCTGAAATAACAAATACTGAGATATCTACAGCCATCAGACAGCTGCGGTCTAGATCAGCTCCAGGGGCGGATGGTGTACTCTCTGAGATGCTAAAGTGTACAGGGTCAGTACTTTTGCCTCTGCTGTTTAAGCTTTTTAATGAGATCTTTAGACAGGCCTCTTTCCCTACAATCTGGTGCAATTCCTTAATTGTGCCTATACACAAGAAGGGTGAACTGAATGTACTAGATAACTACAGGGGTATTTCTCTATGCAGTTCCCTAAGTAAAGTTTTTCTCCACATTCTGAATGTGAGGCTTCAGACTTGGGCAGATGAGAATGAGCTTATCGGTGAGGAGCAAGCGGGATGCAGAAGAGGATATTCTACAGGGGATAATGTGTTTGTTTTACACAGTATAGTTCAGAAATATCTCCAGAGACGAAGGAAAGTGTATGCTCTATTTGTTGATTTTAAAAAAGCTATTGACACTGTGAACAGACAAGCTCTTTGGAATGTGTTAGATGCGTGTGGAATCAAGGGGAAAATGAGTCACATGCTCAGGTCAGTATATGAAACCGTGAAGTGCGGTGTTCGATGCTCCGGGGGAACCTCAAGATTCTTCGATTGTCTCCGGGGCCTGAAGCAGGGATGCAAAATGAGTCCTGTACTTTTTTCCTACCTTGTCTCTTACCTTAGCAGAGAAATAATTGAAAAGGGGAAACATGGTCTACAAATAGAACCAAACGGGGTTGAGATTTTTTTATTGCTTTTCGTTGATGACATTGTCCTGTTGTCAGATACTGTACCTGGTCTCCAAAATCAAATCAACAGTCTCAAAAGAGCAGCGGATAAGCTTGGACTAATTGTGAACACAGATAAAACGAAAGTTGTCATTTTTAGAAACGGTGGTTACGTGGCAGCTCATGAGAAATGGACGCTTGGTAACGACAGATTGGAAGTGGTCAGTCAATACAAGTATCTGGGTGTAACACTAACCACAAGATTATGTACCAATACGATTATGACAGATATTGCAGGAAGGGCTAAAGCAGCCGCTATTCAAGTTTTGAAGTCGCTGCGGAAATTAGCATTTGTCACCCCTGACGTACTGTTCAAGGTTTTTGATGCGCAAATCCAACCAATATTGCTTTATGGTTCGGAAGTGTGGGGCTTCAGTGACTGTAAACATGCTATCGTAAGGTCGATCAATTATTGGTTTAAAATAATTAGCATGGACCAACACAGATATCCATTCAGAGTGTATCAAATGATGTGTAACTTATCTGAAGGTCAACTCAATTGGGTAACAAGTATAAAAACTCTGCTCTACAAATACAACATGGAAAGAGAATGGACAAGACAAGCTGTAGAAAATAAAAGAGCATTCCTTAAGAATCTCAAAGAAAAATTGGTAGCTGATTTTGATAGTGAGTGGAGGCAAATGTTACAAGATAGCAATCGGTATTCCTTCTACAGACTGTATAAAACTGTTCGAGAGCAAGAACATATGTGTACGCATTAGATAAGAAATGTTTTAGAGATGCTTTGATACGGTTCCGATTTGGAGTCAGTGACTTGTATGTTCACAAACATAGATACAGTCTCCCGACTTTCTATAATGTTTGCCCTACATGTGTAGAGGAGGAGGAGACTGAAGTGCATTTTCTGTGTCATTGCCCTGCTTTGTGTGGACTACGAGAAAGATTTTTAATACCATTTCCGCATCTCGATGTAAATGAGACTATCAAAGAGCTTCTAGCAACCAATGACTATGCTACGATCCGTAGAGTGAGTATGTACATTTACAATGCATTTAAGATGAGAACGGAAGGAATGGAAATGTTAAGTATAAATCATTATATTTTCGAAGACTAGTGCTACCACGTAGGCCTATACCAGTAAACACTGTTTCCCTCGATACTGTGTCCATTCACATAGTACTATCCAGAATCTTCTCGATACCGCATTGCTATATAATGTAAATTTTTTCACCTTGCAATGGGCCGGTGGCCTAAGCAATAACGTTTTTC
>JAWQFJ010003946.1:0-15672 GCA_034096865.1 Theodoxus fluviatilis
TAAGGCTATCAGTTCTAGACGTGATATTTGGACTACAAAGAAAATACATTAGAAGTCAAGAAATGAAAATAATAGATCATATAATTTTGATCGGGAAAATGTGTATCAGTATGAAGTCGGAATCGACTACTCCACTATGGGCGATATTTGCACATCAGTTGAGCCTAAGGGAGCGCTTCCTTTCCGGATGCTTGGGTAATAGCATTGCCACTTTCTGAACAAGTGTGTGCGTGTGTGTGTGTGTGTGTGTGTGTGTGTGTGTGTGTGTGTGTGTGTGTGTGTGTGTGTGTGTTTGTGTGTGTGTGTGTGTGTGTGTGTATGTGTTCTGGCTGTTTAAGTGGAAAATTCATTTTGTACATACAAATAGACCATTGAACCATGATGTCTTACGTTTTTCTGTTTTTAAATGTATACTGATGTGAGATAAAAGTCGTCTAAAATCGTTGTTGCTTCTTCCCGTTCGCTCCTTTTCAAAGAAGGAAGGAGTTTATGACGTAGGTGCGTATACATTGCGTGTGTGTGTATTCAGGTATGTGTATTTTGTGTAACCACGTATGAATATAATTTGATCCACCATTGTTATAATGAGTGAGAGAGAGAGAGAGAGAGAGAGAGAGAGAGAGAGAGAAAGAGAGAGAGAGAGAGAGGCAGGTGGTAATGATACTGTTATTACTATGATGTGTTAAGATGATTAAATGATTTATTTATTTATATTAAAAAAAGAGTTTTGTTCGAAATGGTCTTAGAACTACTTTAACGGCGTATGTCAGGGAGCAGATCGGCTATCCCACAAGCCTCTCGCGTTAACTCAATTTGCATATTTCGGACGAAAACCTTCCATCACGTGATGTCAACTGGGCTAGAGACACTTTCGCAGGTAAGCGAAGTCTCTAGTGGACTAGAAAGCGAGCTCACGTGACCATATCGGGCGATACGTCCTTATAGGCGCTATGGCGAAACGCCAAATAACGTTACGTTTCCGATCTGATTTTGGTGGAAATTGGGTTTTAGCTCATTCTAGCGTCTGGAAACATTTTCCCTAATATCTCTGAGAGTTTCGAAAAATGAATCCAGCATAAAAGTGGCCTAATGTATAGTTTTAGAGAAGTGCTGAACTTTCCGTTTGGTCTGAATCAAGTGGTTTTGATTGACGTTTCGCAACTGGTGCATATTACGTAATTCTGAAATCACTCACAGGAAACCTTGTGTTGAATAAGTTGTTAAAACGCAGTTGACCCCCATGGCAAGCGATTGTTACTTTCACTGCCTCTGTCAACTTAACGGCTGATTCCTCAAATCAACTGATTTGCAAGTATTATGCTACAATTTGCAATAATCCCAGTTTGAATCCTCGGATTTCTTTCTTTTTTCATTACAATTTATAGCTCTAGTTGTGTTTTTTTCATCATGGTAATAACTTCAAATCTTTAAATCCGACTCTATTTACCTTTTGCTGCATCAGGTGGTCTATAATTGGCTGCGTCGGCAGTTTTCAAATCGGCTGCACGTGGTGAGATGACGAGTGGCTTTTGGCGCGAACTCCGTTAGAAGAACGAGGAGCACGTGCGCACTATTGGGATGAATATCTACAGTGAGCCCTGAATTATCACATCTACCGCGGCTCTACGGTTGTGTGCAGGCTGGTCCGCTGCTTCGTCGTACAGAGGCGCAAACGTGGTAAGTGCCTTCCTTGTTGTGAGCCCCCATGTGGGCTGGGTGTTCAAAGAATAGACCCACCGTGTCTCCCTGCACGATTCGTAAGAGGCGAATAAATAGGGAAATCTTGATTTGAATTGTGTAACTTGGAACTCCTCTTTATTGATTTTCGTGCTTGACGGCCTTACATAGCCTACAAGGCTTGACGGCCTTACATAGCCTACAAGGCATATACGCCGTAAGACTCCATTCTCGTCTATCCATCCATCCTTTCTGTGTTCCTCACACCCTACGTAAAGAAGCAGGTGACTAGGGACATGTGGGTTCGGGGTAAGAATTGACCCACCGTGTTTCCCTACGTGATTCGTAAGAAGCGAATAACTAGGGACACTGTGACTGATTTGCGTTTGCTCTAAACTGTTCTAGTGATATACATGCTTGATGGCCCTACATAACCTTAAAGACTGATGGGCCGTAAAACTCCATCCATCCTGTATTCAATTAAATGTGGCTGAGAGTGGCTACATTTGTCCATTGCGGCTATGCACTTCGTTTTACTGATGTATTGAGGCGCAAATCATTTGTTTGGAACTTCACACTGAGCATTGAAAGGCTGCCAAGCCTTAACTCCACTTAATCATCATTTATCCCGTGGGATGTCCCCCTGTGGGTTCGGGGTAAGAATTGACCCACCGCGTCTCCTAACGCGATTCGTAAGAGGCGAATGACTAGGGACACCGTGGCTTGATTAGCGTTTACTCTATACTGTTCAAGTGATTTTTCGTGCTTAGTGGCCTTACATAGCCTTCAAAGGCTGATAGGCCGTTAAACACACACACACACACACACACACACACACACACACACACACCATCCGTCCAGTGGGCTGGGGATAAACGTGGACACGCCGCGTCTCCAAACGCAATTCGTTAGAGACGAGTAACTAGTGGATTTTGTAACTTCACCTCTCTAAAAGGGTCCAGTGATTTTTCGTGGTCAATGGGCTCTAGTAGCCTTCCGAGGCCCATAGACATGAAAACTTTCAACAAATCACTACCAATTTCTGTAAGCACTTCATATTAGAGCTAGTGTACAAATTGGTTTTCATTAGACTACAGCTGGGGAGGAGAAAGAAGACCTATGAAGTGCCGGAGTTGGACCTAGATAGTTACCAGAGGGATAGATGGTGACCAGGGTGATAATGAATGTCCGCACATTCCCTGTCGGCTACGTTCATTTACGGTGGAGTGCGCGTTTTATGAGAATATCTATCTCGCCATTTCAAACCTCCCACCACGCTAGCCAGCCTGCCACTTGCCTTGTAAGGGCTGGTCTTCCGTAGTTGAGAGCAGAGGTTGCACAGAAGCAAGATGGTTTTCAATTCTGTCCATTTCCCCACTTTTCCTTTTGTGGCAGTTAATGAGAACTCTCCTTGCGTCTAGATGATACGGTCTAAGGGATATAACCAGACAATGTGCATACTCCAAAGCCAGTCCAACGCATTCTATCGTGAAGTAAAAACGTGCGTTTTGGGTAATTTTTACACATTCCGATGCCATTTTAAACTCGGGTAGATGAAATGCGTTCCAAGTTTTGCAAACCTTGCCTTAATTAACCCTGTGACTTTGGGGTGAGAGTTGACCCACCTCGTCTCCTTCAGAAGAGGTGAATAATAAGACGACTAGCTTAAAATAATTCTAATAACTACTATTTGGTGATCAATGGCCTTAAATAGCCGACAGAGACTTGTAGGTGGTGTAAAATTCCATTCACTGACTGTTGAAAGTCATTTCTGTTTTTAAATGTTTCAGTGGATACGATTGTTGGGTCCTAATCAGCAACCTCTATTGTCAATCGCCCCATAATTATCTTTTTGCACAGATAAGAAAACAATGGAAAACTTCATTCTTCTACTGAGTCTCCTCATCATGGGTAAGTAATCCTCTTTGTTTCCACCTCCACCCACCCCTTTTTTGCGACTAATTAGTTCCCCTTTGGCTTGAATTGCGCCTTCCCATGGATCAGATCTCCCTGTGGGTTCGGGGTAAGAAATCACCCACCGCGTCTTTCTACGCGATTCTTAAGAGGCGAATACCTAGGGACACCATGACTTGATTGGCGTTTACTCTCGACTGCTCCAGTGATATTCGTGCTAAATGGCCTTACATATCCTAAAAAGGCTGATGGGCCGTACCGCCAGCAACCTCTTCCATCCCATCCATACCGCCATCTTAGCTACTCCCTCGCATCCATCACTCCATCCGTCTCTCTCTCCCTCCATCCATTCCTCACTCCCTCCCTCCCTCCCTCGCTCCGCTCCTCCTCCCTCACCTCCGTCCTCCCTCCTCTCCGTACCTCCCTCCTCCCTCCCTCCCTCCCTCCCTCCTAATCCCTCCCTCCCTCCCCTCCTCCCTCCCTCCCTCCCTCCCTCCCTCCCTCCCTCCCTCCCTCCATCCCTCCCTCCCTCCCTCCATCCCTCCCTCCCTCCCTCCCTCCCTCCTCCTCCCTCCCTCCCTCCCTCCCTCCCTCCCTCCCTCCCTCCCTCCCTCCCTCCCTCCCTCCCTCCCTCCCTCCATCCATCCATCCATCCATCCATCCATCCATCCATCCATCCATCCATCCATCCTATTCCCAAAACTTGGTTTTCGTGATCAGTGGCCTTGCATGGCCTGCAAAGACCGGCAGACCCTGACGTGGAATCCTCTAAACTTCGGCATTCGTGAATTTAATTTGTTCGTCGCTTTCAGGCGTCTGCAATGGCGAGTTGTTCCTGAGCGATGCCCAGGACGACTGGACCTACATCGAGTCTCCCGGCTACAGCTCTGGTCATTTGCCCCGGTAGGCACCCCCAACTCGTGGTGACGGGGGAGGGGGTGGCGGTACAGGCGGTGACGCGGGACGGTGGGAGTGGGGATGGTATCGGAGGTGGTGGTGTTTTTGTTCATAGTTAAATTGGTGGTCAAGCTGCTGAACAGACATAACTTGGTGCATTCTGTGAATCTGAGCCAGTAGTGACTCTAGAGCAGTTAGCAATGAATGCGTAATAAACTTGACCCTTTGCATTACAGCATTATGCCAAAAATAGCTCATTCTAGATATTTTTTCTGTTGACAGAAATCAATCGGACAACACAAACATGTTTTATCATATTTATGAGTATGGTGCTTTTACGGCTTATGTCGGGGAGGACTGCTATCCCACAAGCCTCGTGTGACCTCCTTATGAATATTCTGGACGGATTAGTTCCATCACGTGATATGAACTGTGCTATGTAAACTAGAGTGAACATTAAGCTTAGTAGGAGTGGTGCGGAGTGGCGCGTTTGACAATGAACTTCACGATGACGTTGCATTCTTTTCCTCCCGCTTAGGGCGTCTTTCTCAACCTGGAACATCCAGCCGAAGACTCTCGGAAAGCTGCTCTTTTTAGACTTCATGGATTTCAACATGCAAGGAGCGGATAATTGTGACAAGAGCTACTTGGAGATTCATGACGGTGAGTGCCAGAGACCAACGACATTCCGCAACTGGATCTATCGGACTGCGCAACTTAAAACCGCGCGTGACTAACTTGTTAGGGGGGTAGGTGCGTGTGGGCGCGTGTAAGTGTGTGTGTGTGTGTTTGTGTGTGTGTGTGTGTGTGTGTGTGTGTGTGTGTGTGTGTGTGTGTGTGTGTGTGTGGTGTGTGTCGCTACTCCGCTTATTCCAACGTCTAAAATCTGTGCGACGTTCATAACGAATAACATTAATTCACAGCATTCATTTATTAAAACCACAACGTATGCGCTCGTTTTTTAGTTTTCACAACGCCACACATCGCTCGTTTTTCTCCAGCTTTTCCAAAGTTTTTTCTTTCTTTCCATTTCATTCTGGTCTTCATACCACCAGGTGGCATTATGCGGGGACGATTCTGCAAGGACACGTCATTCTCCATGCTGAGTTTTGGACCCTCTGTGGAGTTACGACTGAAATTGAACAGAAAAATAAAGGCCAAGGGATTCGCACTTCGCTTCAAGCAAGTCGACTCCGACCACTGTACGTATACAGATAAACGGCCCTAACCTTTTTTTCCTTTCAATGATTTTCGTGCTTAATGACCCTACATAGCCCACACCGGGTGAGTAAGGCCGTAGACTTCATCCTAGTCTCTTCAGTCTTGGCCCGTGCGTTGGGATGGACGTAATGATGTAATCTCTTCCCACGCCTTGCGGTGCGACCTTTGTCGGCAAGGTTTCCCTATGTTGTGAATTGGGGGTTGGAATAGACCCCCCGTGGGTTCAGGATGAGGCGACTCCCACCGCGTCTCCCTGTGCGATTTTTGTTAGACGCGAAAAAATAAGTCGTGACTTGATTAGCTCACTCTGTCAGTTTTTGTCATTGTCGGGGATCAAAGGTCTTTCATACCCTACAACTGAAAGGCCGTAAAACTCTTTTTGATTCTCTCACCACATACACGCGCTCAGACGCGCACACGCTCACATATACACACAGCACGCACGGAGAACGTGCACATGCACGTGCTTCCGCACAATTGTGCACCCATTCTCCTTGGGTTGGAAGCAGGACAACTGTAGTCCTTTCAGAAGCGAGTGACTAGAAAAATTAGATATAGATTAGGTCTTGCTACAAACGGACCCAGAGATGTTGCGATCGATGGCCTTATTTAGCTTACAATGGCTGATGGCCCTTAAAACTTAATCTGAACCCTTCTCAAACTCTCATACTTGATGATAAATTATTGCTTTATACCTCCTTGAGTGAGTAAGAGGACAAGTAGAGAAAGATAGTTCGTTTATAGATCACATGAAAACCGATATACAAGGGTTTTTCCCTTGTAAAGATGTTTAATAACACAGCGCGTACTCAGCTGTTTGCATAACAAATGAACAATATTTTCCTCTTCACAATCCCCTTGTGGGTTCGGGGTAAGAATTGACCCACCGCGTCTCCCTACGCGATTCGTAAGAGGCGAATAACTAGGGACACCGTGACTTGATTTGCGTTTACTCTGAACTGTTCTAGTGATTTTCGTGCATACTGGCCTTACATAGCCTACAAGGCTGATAGGCCGTAAAACACTGTCCATCCATCCATCCATCCATCCTCTTTACAATTTTCAGAGCAATATGCAACATGCTCAATCATCGGATTCAGATGAATATATCTAATCGTAACATTTCATGTAACTTTAGTGAATCGTACCAGATTATGTCATGAGGTATGTTTATGCAATAAAGTGGATGTTAGTCCACGTTCCATCCATTGGACGAATGTTTCCTTTGTTTCAGATCAAGGCACATTGGGCTGCGCCGTGACGCTGGAATTAAATAGGAACTTAGACACCAAGCATTTCTCTATTCCAGAATACCATATCTTTAATCCCAACTACCCCAGAAGCATGCCAAGGTGGGTATTTCTCAAGTAGTGTTGGCAATAACGGTACTAGACGGCTGTTTGCATGTGTGCGTGCGTAGGTAAATGCATGCACGACTGCTTGTGTAAATTTTCTTTCGAAAAACCCCATGTGTGTTGGGGGTGAGGATAAACCCACCGCGTTTTCCTACGCGATTCGTAAGAGGCGAATAACTAGGAACATACTCGCATGAGATCCATTTACAACTATTCTAGTGCTGTTCGTGGTCAGTCGCCTTACATAGCCATAAATATGCGAAAAAGGGTTGCATAACGATGCAGAAAACAACTGATGATGGAAGATGAATTTAGCCCCCAAGATGTTCCAGGAACTTAAATCCTGCGCCGCAATCTCTTCCTAAAGAGCGCATAGGAAGGGAAATCGACTTTGTTTTGCCCTTTTCTCTAACCAGCTGTCGGCTGTCGGTGTGCGTAGTCAAATGCCGCTTTTAGCCCACAAAGGCTGATAGGCCGTAAAACTCCCATTCATACGTCCATATCGACTTCCTTCCTTTTCCTTCCACCCCTTCCCCCTGTGAGTTGGTAAGAAATGACCCACCACGTCTCCTTAAAGTAGCAAATAACAAGGAAATTCGAGAAGCTTACCAGATTATCGGAAATGGATCAATCTCGAGAAGGATTATGTTGCTTTTGACTGATAACACAATTTTACGGCCAAAAGCACGGTAAATTAATAAAACCTCGTGTAGATTATGAACAACTAGCGGGTACCCGTGCTACGCACTGCTGATGTGTGAATATTTTATAGCATGTTTACATACAAACTCAGACTGACTTGGAAATACCAAATACATTGATGATAAAAGAAGAGTAAGTACTGTTACATGTTGAAAACTGGATTAAAATAATAAAAAATAAAACTTTTCCGGGGCTCGAACCCAACGACTTTGGGACTTTCGAGTCTTCACAGTCCCGCGCTCTATCCCCTCGTCTACTGACTCACATGACAAGTGGCTAACGTATATATATATATGATGCGCGTTGGTCCACCAAAAATGCGAGCACGGGACGAAGGCCGACTCAAACTTACGAGGACCTAAAAAAGTCACTTCAAAGTCAAATTTGGTCACGAAAAATACCCTACTACCCCTTCCCAACCGTCCCAACTCCACACAAGGATCAAAGCGATCTCCATACACCCGATTTCGTCTCTGATATCGCTGACAAAAACTCTAGTGAATGATCGCCGCCATTTTTACCTCCCAACTAAGGGACTTTAGAGCTGCTCCGACCACCTCTAAATTATTCCCGCTAACTTAGCTGTCAGTTAGTCAAACTGGAGCGTGAGCAACCCAGTTAAGCTATCCGGCGAAAATTTAGCTGGTAGGTTGCGTTTTAGCTGACAGCTAGCCGATAACTGCTTGTTGAGCAACCGGCCCCTGCTTTTTCTCATAATTGACTTGTTACGATCTTTCGTTATCGGTGGCTTTAAATTGCCTACAAAACCCGACAGGCTGTAGAATCTAAATCGCCATTTTCATCTTTATCGTCACCGCCACCGCGTCTTCCTACGCGATTCGTAAGAGGCGAATACCCAGGGACACCGTGACTTGATTAGCCTTTACTCTAAACTGTTGTGATTTTCGTACTAAATGGCCTTACATAGCCTAAATAGGCTGTAAAACACTATCCATCAATCCATTATCGCCATCGCCTTCATTCATTCCAGGAACACGAATTGCTCGTGGACAATCAATGCACCTCCAGAGCTCCGAATCAAAATGTCGGGAATGTACGTCCGTCTGTCCGACTGCGGTGCCTACCTGGCTCTGTCTGAAGGCAAGTCTCTCCTTAGCACTGACGCGGTCTAGTAACACAAGGGTGATCTTTCGATGGTGCTCTATAACTATTGTCCTCTTCCGGCAGAGTTCTTAATAAACCGTTTCATCTATGGCGTTGCTTCATAGAACGAAGATGGGTCGACGCTGTCCACGTCCACCGCAGACACGTTGGTGGCTGTAGAGGCCGACGCAAGACCGGGAAGCCCGACCACAGCGGCCGCAAAGGAAGGTCTGGTTAGGGTCCAGCATGACGCCCTTTCGCTATTTTTCTTCTCTTATACTTCTCCCTGAACGTGTCTCTGCGATAGGTCTCCAACACTGCCGTGGCTTCATTGATGGTGTAGCGCCAAGCATCTTGTCAGCAGAGACGGAGGTCTACTGTCGGGGATCGCTATTGCAGAAGACGAGAGCTTTCTTGATAATCTTTATATATTTTTCCGGACCCCTTTGTCACCTTGACCAGTGTAAAGCTCACCAGATAGTGCTTTGGGCAGGCGGTAATTTTCCATTCTGGAAACATGGCCTGCCCAGCACAGCTGAAATCTCGAAAGAATACTCTCTATGCTTTCGAGTTGAGAATATTCCAAAACTTAAACATTTATGATGTAGTCGTGTATCTCGGGATCGTCCGAATACAACGTTCGCGGAAACGTTCCAAGAGCCTCGGGTGTCGGTGGTACAGAACCCAGGATCCTGAGCCATACAGGAGTGGTAAGGACAACGGCTCTGTATACACTGATTTTAGTGGCCTTTTTTGAGGTATTTGTTGCTCCACACTCTTATAACCTGCCGAAGGCTCTACTGGCCTTGACTAGTCTCCTATCCACTTCCTCGTCTGTCTTGACATCTGACATGATGGTGCAGCCCAGGTATGTGAACTGTCTGACGGAGCGTAGTTCGGTCTCCTCAATGTAGATGTGAAGAGGGCGAGACGCTTCTTAAAGAACCGGTTCGTGGAGAACCTCCGTCTGTTGGCAGACTTCCAGTCCAAAGAGCTGTCCATGGCAGCCTCTGCGAAGCAGCATGCATGTCTCTCTCAATGTGCGACGAAAGCGGCATCCTCTGCGAAGAGGTCTCTGATCGCCTTACTTATATTCTTGGTGCGGGCTCTCAGGCACCTTGAGGTCAAACTGGTTGCCATCTGGCCTGTATCCGACATACACTGCGTCCCCATCATACAGATAAGACAAATGACAAGAAAACGACTATTTGACTATTCAATGTCCCTAACCTACCAACACGGCAATTTGGGTAGATCGGTGGCCTTCATTTAGCTAGCTAACGGGTCTGGAAAGTTGAAATACGGCCCACGCTCCTTGAATACGGCCCACGCTCCTTGAATACGGCCCACGCTCCTTGAATACGGCCCACGCTCCTTGAATACGGCCCACGCTCCTTGGATACGGCCCACGCTCCTTGAATACGGCCCACGCTCCTTGAATACGGCCCACGCTCCTTGGATACGGCCCACGCTCCTTGGATACGGCCCACACTCCTTGAATACGGCCCACCCTCCTTGAATACGGCCCACGCTCCTTGAATACGGCCCACGCTCCTTGGATACGGCCCACGCTCCTTGAATACGGCCCACGCTCCTTGAATACGGCCCACGTTCCTTGGATACGGCCCACGCTCCCTCCATAGCCGCCTCTGTTCCCCTGTCGGTCGGGCATCGGAATAAACCCACCGCGTCTCTCTACGCGATTCGTAAGAGGCGAAAAACTAGACATGATTTGATTTGCGCTTGTTCTAAATTAAGTAATGTTAACTCTTAATGACCTTATATGGCCTACAAAGCCTGATAGGCCGTAAAATTCCATCCATCCATCTATCCCTCTGTCGCTCTCCGGGCTGGGGGTGTAAACAGACCCACCCCACCTGCCTATTATTATATTCTTAAATGGTGAATAACTAGGGAAATAGTTACTTGACGCGCTTGTTCTAAATGGATTGGATTTCATGCTCAATAGCCTTAATAAGCCTAAAAAGGCTAAGACTGATAGGCCGCAAACTCCATCCTAAAAAGGCTCATAGGCCGTGAACACTCTTATTTTCTGCACTATTTAGTAAGCGGCAAATGAGTAGTAAAATCGTAACTTGCCCTTGCTCTTACAACTTGCATTTTTCATTATCTAATTCAAACATCCCTCGTCACTGTCGCCCCCTCGTAGCTTGTGCGTAAGCTTTGACTTGTAGTAAATCTCTGCGCGATTTGTAAAACGCGAGTAACAAGGGAACTCAAATTTTTGCCGACTATAAACCAGCTCAAATTATGTCTACACAGGTTCATGGGCCGTACAAACTCCCCTTCACTCATTCTTTCCCTCCATTCCTCCATCACTCCCTCGCCCCATCCCTCCCTCCTTTATGTATAAGAACCTTAAACCTCTGGTCATCAGGGATGGATGAAGAGTCTGTGAGGTTCTGCGACGGCGACGACATGGTCTTTGTGACCGAGGGGAGCAACGCCATTCTGCGCAGTCGAAGTGGCAGTGCCAATGCAACCTTCTGGTTTCAGGCGGAGGCGACCCGAGGTGAGTAAGACGTCACATGGTTTTAGGTAGCGCTGGCCCTGTCATTCGGGGTAAGAATGGTGGACCCACGCGATTCATACAATGGCATGGCTCGGGGACATGGACTCCTACTGCTGGTGCCCATTGAGGGTGAGAATAGACCCCCTGTCAGTCGGGTGAAAATAGACCCACCGCGTCTCCCTACACTATTTTGTAACGGGCGATGAACTAGGGACAAAGATAATGATTTACGTTTTTATTTTAAACTATTCCAGTGCTTTCCAAAACTCTGTGGCCTTAAACTGCCTACAAGACCTGATACAAGTAAAACTCCATCCACCAATCATCTTGTGCTGGTAGTAAATCAGTGTCGACACCTGTAATCTGGGAAGTCGTTGGAGTTTGTATAATCTGACAACTTGAAGACTCGTCCATTCCGTTTTACTGTTAACGGCGCGAAGTCTAAGCCAGAAGTTCTACCTTTGGCTTCTTGAAGCCCCACCTCTTGTATTGAAGATAAGAATACACCCACCGTGTCTCCTAATGCAATTCGAAAAATGCGTGAATACTTAGACATCATGACTTGATCTTACTTAAAACTATTCTAGTTTTTGTTGTTGGTCCCCCTGTGGGTTCGGGGTAAGAATTGACCTACCGCGTCTCCCTACGCGATTAGTAAGAGGCGAATAACTAGAGATACCGTGACTAGATTCCGTTTACTCTAAACTGTACTAGTGATTTTCGTGCTTGATGGCCTTGCATAGTCTACAGACGGCTGATAGGCCGTAAAACTATTTAAATTCTTCCGTCCACCCGATTATTCGTTCACCAGATCCACCATCCATTCATGGGAGCTGTCCAGCACAGGGTGCGGCGCCAAGCGGCCGCAGGCGCGTGGCCACAAGTCACGTGACGAGCATCGCCTCCAGGAGCTACGGCTTCAGCAACTACAGCAGGTGAGCAAATGCGTCGTCACGCACGCATGTCCATGTACTTATGTGAGGGTAGACTGGGTGGGGCTTTGTGCTGTAGTGTGTAGGTGGGGCTTGTGCTCTTGTGTTGATAAATCGACTAGGACCATTTAAACTATCATGGCTAATTAGGTAACTAGACAGTATCTTGATTACATTCACTCTCTTCTATCAGCCAATGAGAGCACAGCACAACATGCACCACAGCCTTTCTGCCATCTATGCCAGTACACTAGAATCTTTTGTTTAGTTGTTGTTGGTGTGGTTGTTGTGGTTTGGTTATCTCGGCACGTTGAGGGATGGTGAGGAACTTTCCTGGCCTGTCTTCCTGAGCTGCTGCTGTCCCATGTTCATCACGTCTTGGCGCCTTTGGTGCATAGTGACCCCCACCTTGCCCGGCCCATCCCTTTCCTCCCATTTGATTCCCCTGTGGGTTCGGGGTAAGAATTGACCCACCGCGTCTCCCTACGCGATTCGCAAGGGGCGAATATATAGGGAAACAGTGACTTGATTTGAGTTTACTCTAAACTGTTCTAGTGATTTTCGTGCTTAATGGCCTTATATCGCCTACAAGGCTGATAGGCCGTAAATCTCCATCTAGTCATATTCATGCTGAATGACCTTAAATAGCCTACAAAGACTGAAAAGCCCTAAAACTAGCTCCCATCTATCCAAAGTGATCTTGTATGTAATGACCTTATGAAGCCTGTGAGAAATTATTGGCCTTGAAACGTTCATTTGTTTATCTATTCATATTTCTTCTAGTAACATGGATTGCCATTGGGTGATAACAGCGGAAGATCCTCGCCTGACAGTGCAAGTGAGCATGGTGAACTCTTCAATCCAGGAGGGTCCAGACTGTGACACGGATTTCCTGGCGGGATACGACGGTGAGTGGGCTTCATGGAGGGAAGCCACCGGGATGGTCGGACACGCTGAAGAAACGATGACTCTTTTTCATTCTCATCTTTGGGTAATTTGTAATGTGTTTTTTTCTAGATTAAAACATTTGAGGCAACCATTGACTTGCAATTTTGTGTATAGTTGAACGACATGTTTCGATAAAATTAAGGCCTTAGCCTACAAGTCTCATAGACCCTTACATTATATCCCTCCCTCCCTCTTTCAATATGAAGTCGGCGTTACTTCCATCCCTCTTTTTTTCATTTAAGGATAGGAATGGATCACATCACCCTACACTTTTTGCAAGGGACGAATAACTACGGACATCGGCACTTAAACTTTAAACTATTACAATGGTTTAGATGCTCAATGGCCTTAAATAGCCTACAAAGGCCGATAGGCAGTAACACTCCATCCATCCACCCCTACGAGTTTCGTATGAAGCGAGTAACTGGAGAAACGACAACCAACTGTCCCTGATGTACAGACTTCACACTCATGGGCCACGAAGTTCCATCTGCTCTGCGTGGGTATTTGCACGTCTAGATGCCCTGTGGGTTGGGGGTTACAATACACCCCTGCCCCTCCCTATGTTATTCGTAAGAGGTGTGCAACTAGAGACATCATGACTTCTTTGGCACTAATAAATGATTGTGATTTAATGGCCTTGCATAGCCTGCAAGGTGCTAGACCTGCATTCATTCACTCCAGGTTCCGACACCGCGGGACCCTTGCTGTTCAAGTGGTGTGGACAGGAGGACAGGACGCTGCACAGCCTCTCGGAAAGCCTCACTCTGGTCTTCCACACTGACGGCGCTATCCAAGACAAGGGATTCCTCCTGCAGTACACCATGGGGCCAGGTAACTGACAAGATGGCGACTGAAACTGATGAGGACGACGATGGTAGTGACGATGATTGTAGAGGAAGAACAATTCAGTAGAGGCTGGCCGGCTGGAGGGTAGGCTAGCGGGGTGAAGGGAGCGGGAGGGGGAGAGATGCTATGAGGGAGTTTGAAACTACACGAGGTGAAAGCAAATACGTTCTCGCGTGAATCTTACAAATTAAAACGTGCATTCATGTCCTGTTAAAATAGATCACACTACCTCGGACCATAATAGATACATTACTAGGTATTTGAATGCATCTACAGAGTTTTGTATTTGTCACTAGCCCTCATTATGTCAGTCTGCCTCTGTCCCTATTTTGTTGTTGCTGAAATTAAGCAACGAATCAAATTTTAACTCATGAAAGTTACAAGTTCTTGCATAAAACGGAGGAGCTGAAACTGAAGCTTTAATAAGACATCAGGCTAATCTTGGTCTACAGCCAATTTTGACAGAAAAGCACCAAAGATCAGATATGAATTTCCACTTAAAATTAAAAAAGATCAAGGTTTCCCGATTTTTACATTAATAAAAGTTAGTTGCACAACAAAATTTATGAGCTGAATTTTTGTCTGGAGCAAATGCTCTGCATGTTGCCAGTTTAATTCTCGGATATAGTTACAACCAACCATGGTATCTGTCAAAACGTTCAGTGAAAACTGCTGTATCTAATTGAAGTGGTTCTAGTCAAACGACTGTCGCTAAACAAACGACGTTAACATGGTGACTTCAACTGATTAACTCTTTAAAAACTACTCCGTGAAGAGATAAGTGTGAAGCATCCGATAGTCGTGATTGCTGGGGCCACAAGCCCGCTGGGGGTCATAATGGACCCACCGCGTCTACCTACATGATTCGCAAGAGGCAAATAACTCAACATGGTGACTTGATATGCGATGACCCGAAAGCCATTCAGCTGATGATCGTGCTGAAAGACTGATTCGTCCATTCTTGGACCACCGCGGTCGCTTGGCCCGAGAGGCCACAACAGAAAATTACTGGTACTGGATAAGGTATTTTGTGCCCTTCTTTGTGAGGAAAGATTTACGGCGGTTGATCACATTCAAAACTAAAACCTTATCGATTCGTGATATGTGCTATGATATGTCTTTTTTGTTCCAGCTCAAATTCCCAAATATGTCGCAATGATTCTCTCGAGCTTCCTCATCTCGGTCTCCATTGGAATCTGCGGCTGCTGTTTATGCTCGAGGTACAAGTCTCGAAATGCAAATGGAAACTATATACAACTTGCAAGGATCGGGCCTGTGAACGATGGTGCGGTTGCGGCTAATGGCGCTGACGGCTCGGGTAATCCAGCGAACGGCAGCGAACTGTCCGAGTCTGACAACAAAGTGGACGGGGACCAGGATCAACATGACCTCGCCATTGACCCCACCGCGGCTGTTGAGAACCTCGACAGCGGTACCAATGATGCCAGCGCTCCTCCACCACCACCACCGTGTCTGGCTATGCCGACTGCAGGGGAGCCAGATGGAATGAATGAATACTACTGGGAAACTACTCTTTAGA